>QUZG01000148.1:0-70827 GCA_003693545.1 Pseudonectria buxi
TCTTTAATATACTAGGTAGTTATAAATTAATTAATTAAATCGAGATAATATAGGTTAAGGGATTTTTAAGATACTCGCTTATCTAAGATACTCGCTATATATATACGTTATTCTAATTAAATAATAAGGCCTACTTATACCTACCTTAATCTAATAAGTATTTAAATAGCTCGCGTATATACTATCTCTTATATAGAAAACTAAGGCTCTTTTAATATCTCTTTATATACTTCAATCGGGCCTATACGCACCTCTTGATATATATAGACTATATTCGTCCATTCCTATCAAAGGTAGCTGAGTTCAGCCGAACATGCAGCATCCAGGGCCAATCCACACCACCTTATCTGCAATACCCCTGCAAGACCGAGACAGGGCTGGTCATTATTGGATGGCCAAGCTGCATACCGAGGAAAAGCAAGATTTAGAACATCGCCAGCCTTACTCTGTGCATTCCGTGGCGCAGCTGGACCAAAGCACTGCACTGCCATGGGTCGGTGACCATTCAAGTAAGACAAAGCAACGAATTGAGAAGAGACCAGTGACATATCAATGCGTCTCTGCCACCAGTTACAGAGCCTTGCTTATCCGTTTCTATATTTACAGTGTTCAAAGTCTCATTATCATACTTGACGTGCTCAACGTCTCACGCCGCTGGCTCTCGACCAAACGATGCAGGAGAGCAGTTCATATGCTTTTCCCTTCCGAAAACGCTCTTTACATACGCCCTCGGTAGGCATGGAACGCATAGAAACCGCTGGCCATGGCCATCGTAACGACGCTCCTGTTGAGCAGGCTCCAACGCCCTCTGTCGAAGATACTGGCGGGTATCTTAGCCCGCCAGCCCCAAGTTTGTCGATGAGGCCAAGTTTGTCAAGCCCGGCTGCTTCTGAGCCTTTACTGGGACGTTCATCAAACAATATGCACCACAGTATCGATTTGGAATCTCCCAAGAATCCTTCCTCTACTCGAGCTGGATGCTTTCCCGCCAGGCTATGTAGTCCGAGAACGCTTCAGCGCTGGCAAACCCCCTGCTTCATGCTGGCTCTCTTTATCGCTGGATTGGGGTGCAGTATCGGCCACTGCTTCTTCTACCCAAGTCTTGACGGAGAAATCGTTGGCAACTCGTATCAGCAAGAGGGAAACCTTCGGCACGTTCTGTCACTTTACAACGTCCTTGACCTGACGCTGACGGTTGGCATGTATACAGCATTGGCGCGACGCTGGCGGCTTTGGCTCAACTGGCCCTCACGGCGAGTGTGTGGAAATCATACACGCAGTGGCTCTGGAAAGCTGTCTATGATAGGATTTGGACGGCGAGTGGCCTGAACAAGGCCTTTTCCGTCGATGCTGACCCATTCTCGGTCTTGAGCATGGAGCTATTCAGGACTTTTAGAATGGGAGCCATCATGGCCTTTTTTGCGTGGTGAGTGGTGCGAATAGCTTCATCGCCGGCACGAGATACTGACTGGTCAAGGTGGCTCGTCATCCCTCCCTTCTTTACTCCGGCCTCCTTGTTCGTATACAAGAGCACCGAGAAGATCACCGCCATGGCGGAAGTGCCTTATCTTTCCATCGGCAACAGTACCGCAGGAGGCGACTATGCGTACTCGCCGCCCCAGAACAGCAGTACCATCAAGTTCATAGACGACACCACCAGGATCTTTACGGGGCCTCGAACAATCCTGACTCTGCTATCAAGTGCAACTGCTTCCAGTGGGCGGATTCTCCCCATCGAGGCTCCGTTCAACCGATCATCCTACTCTGTCGACTTTTACGGCCCCATTGTGAAATGCAAAGATGCGAACAAGACAGCCTCCTCTCTTATTGACCAGCTCCTCGAGGAGCACATGAGCGTGCTCAAAGGCAATGCTCGCCAACATGACAATGCCTACTTTGGGTTTGTCCCCGCGATTAGTGGCTCCGGCGATCTCATTTCGCTCTCAAAGCCCCGGTACCAGGGCGTCTACAACACCACCAACGAGATATGGATGGCCTTCCAGCGGTACAAGGAAGACCGCACGCGTACTAGAGTGCAGCAGGTATGCCGCTTATACAACGCCTCATATGATCTACACCTAGAATGGGATCACGGCATCCAAAACGTGACTGGCTCGTACAAGGTTCAAGAAGAGGTCGGCTTTCCCCACGACAAGCCCGGCGAGGTGTCGAATATGGCGAGTCACGCATACGCAGCCTTTATGTGGACATTCTCAGACCAACTAGTCGGTTCTCTCGGTTGGTTCAAAGACCGAGACTTCAACGATAGTTCCAAACCTGCCGGACTGGCGCAGTTTGGCGTCATTGAGTCTCCAATACGACAGACGAGCCTGCTAGGTAGTGTCGACCTGGACGTCCATTTTGACTTTAACAGAATCTATGGTCTCTACGTATACGACAACGAGACGACCATGTCAAAGCAAAGACTGCAGGATAAGATGATGGCCAAGAACAAAACGCTGGCGGCGCTGGTTGAGGAGCTAAGCTTCAATATGACGGTGAGCTTGCTGCACGATAAGCTATTGACGTGAGTATAGAGAACTCCATCTCAGATCCATTATCTATGGAACATGTTCCTAATCACACATGGACAGTCGCAACACAACTCGCAATGTCACTCACTGGAACGATGTCAACCGGTATGGATACAGGCCCATATCGCTCTTCCTCCCGTATGCGTTGGCAAACCTGATTGCACTTACCGCTGTCACGCTCGGGATGATGTCCTTTTTGCGAGACGGGACGTTTCCAGATAAGACGTTTCAGGACATTGCTAATGCTGCTACGAATCCGAATATTGCTCGAATCATGGGCGGCTCACAAGATGTAAGGTGATTTTTAGAGGCGCGACTAGTCGGTTGGATAACTGCGTAGGTTTGTGTTACATCCACGTCTTGAACTATCTTTTGGGGGGCTTTATTACATGGCAGTGCGAAATAGAATAGAACTAATGAAAGAATTGAAATACGACGATGAAGCTTTACTCGTGGGCAGCCCAGGAGTCGTAACACGGCTATTGAACAACAACTTGACCTTTCTATCAAAGAGACTACCTTGACCGACCTGATTAAAAGTCAGCCTTGAGAGCAATAGCGAGGCATAGCCACTTGAGACATTCATGCTATACTCACGTCTGCCGTCCATTAGCAAGACTCAGTGGAGAATGGGGGGGCTCTTCTATCACCAGTCAGCCTGACAAGTTGATATCAGCCCATATCAGCTCAGCCTCAGTCTGGCTGGTTCGCGGACACCCATAGCAGGGTTACATTGTCGCCTCGCCAGTCTGCCTTGGCTGGGCTAAGATACCTTCCCAAAACACAGACATAGCCGTCAGCCCGTTCCGACTCCTACTTTTTACACAGTTCTATTTTGTCTTTTGAGTGTAGCTCACGCTTTGGCAAAAATGCCAGTCCTCGCTGCTCCAAGAAACGCCGCCTTGAGAAGGCCTCGCTCGGTCGACAATGACCAGGAGCTGCAATCAATCAGTTTAGAACGCTACACAGCCAAAGCATCCCTGGAGGGAGAGACCCAGTGGGAAATATTCGTTGCAAGAATCTTCAGGCGTCCTCTGGGTCTTGTTCTGCCTTGCTTTGAGCCTGAGACACGCTCTAGCCAGCAATCCAAAGCTCAGCACCTTCGGCTCGACAACTTGGAGACGGGGTCAAGGGTCTCATCTGCCCGGCTGTCACAACCTTCAACAAGCAGCGGATATGAAGAGGCGCAGAGTGCTGACCCAACTGGTGAAGATGAGGAGCGTCCCACCGACGATAAGCCAGTATCATCTGAACAGAACATGATCAGGAAAGATATAGAAAGAAGCTTCTGGAAAGTCTCGCACCAATGTTGCCGGCTGAAGGGTCCGATACTTCATGTATCCTCCTCTGCTGGGGGCATCCGACAGATTGTCGCATCTTGCCGGTTCACGTCGATAGCTCGGCGGACGAGGAAGCCTACTGGCAAGAGCTTCACCATGCGTGGCATAAATCTAGAGGAAAATGGCACCGACTTCTCAGCCCTCTCTTGACAATTAAGAAAGTCAGTATCGCCAAGGTACGTCGAGCGTGGATTGCAACACTCGGGCAAGGCATATTGATCAGCGTCAAAGATTATGATTGCTGGGCAACGTTCGGAAACCTCAAGCATCCCCGAGTTCTCGGGCGTATATGAAACAGAAGACTTGGTTGCTATGGAAAACGCTCTCAGAGAAGCAATTAAATACAAGGAAGACAAGCGCGACGTCTGGGTTTGTGAGGGATTGATCCGCAGACTCAAGCTGCGATATTTTTACCGACTAGCCTTTCTAGACCCGGCAGTGGCAAGGGCAAATGATCTTCTTGGCACAGAAAGCCTTATAAATAGTCATTGGTGAGTTATTTGGCTCCCATCAATGTCACAAAAGACTAACTTTGGACCGGTAGGTCAATCCTGGGGAGGGCTAGCAACTGTCGGGGCTACCGTCAACTTGGGGAGCTAAATTTTCGAGGATTGGTGATAGAGGAGGCTTGGGCATTTCAGCGGCCGGCTGCATTGCCCTTTGTAACGCTTGCTCTTTTGCTCATCGTGGTTGGTGCCCAGTTTCTTTACAAGAATTGGGACACGGCTTGGACTGTAGGAGCTTTTTTTGTCGCGTTGGTGGCACTCTATATCAAGTGGCCAAATGATACCATACATTGATGCTAGCACTATAGCTGTAACATTCAAGTTACAAGCAATGATCCAAGATAGCTACGCTTACTGGCAAATACATGACCAAGTCATAGTTACTGCTGTATACTTGTCCGTTAGAAAAATGGCTAAGAAGAACAATGTTTTTTCCATGGACTAAGTTACTATGACAGTGGCCTCTTGAACAGGTTCGTGGTATCTACCTGCAAATTGACCTGGCCGGTATTACGCTATGGGTGCGGTTCCAAAGCTCTTTTGAGATTTGGATAACTATGAAGCGCACAGCAAGTATGAGGACTCACAACAACACCTTGAGAGTTTCCAACTAGAGCCTCTTTCGTCTAACCACCGCAACCATCTGTGGTTTAGTTTCTCTCTTCTTCATCTCGCCAGTTTATATGTAGCAGGCTTGGCAATGCTCAAGAGGTTCAAGTGTATCGCAGAGGAATTGACAGTTTCGAAACATAGCCGCCTTACCTCGGCTCGGAGTCGGCAAACAATCTCTTGTCTACTGTCAACTGAACAATGAATCATCCGGAACCTAGCCGCCGAGACATTCACCTCTCGCCTTCAAGAGCCAATAGAAACTCCCTAGTTTTTGTTGTGGTACATTGCGTATCATGCATGCGACTCAAATACTACATCGTACGATCTGCTTCGAGGCTGGAACTGCTGACTGCAGAGCAGAGCAAGCGGTCAAGTTTCCCGAGCCTCGTCTTACAGCCGAATCTACTCCTTGAGTCATTTTCTCCAGTACATGTAATGGACTGGCTTCATCTAGGCCATCACTACTTACACCATCCGGCAAAAATGAGCACCCCCGCTACTAATGAAGAGCAAAGGTCTCTGATATGGCTGCTTTGCTGGTCACTTTTGCCGGCTTCGGCACTCGGTCTCAAGAGAACAGTCGGCAACCCAAACGACGAACGCTTCCAGATTGTTGCTCGCGACTGCTTGGCCAAACCAGATACCGGCTTTGGGTTGGTGTATATCGTCCCCGCGTCATCTATCCTCCAGAAGCATCGTCCCATGTGTCGCATAGTCAAGGCTCTAGCTGTTGACACGGCTATCCCAATCATGTCTGCCGCCATGCTGTGGTGTAACTACCGACTGGCTTCGCAGACCATGGTCACCTGGCGATGCGAGTACGATCTGGCACTGATCTGTTGGCCTATCGCCTGTGCATCGTGGCTCGTCGCTTCTTTGGTAATTCTCCTTATAACCTGCAAGGGCATGCAGGTTGTGTACAGCAAGGATGGTCCGGATATTCAGCGGTCGTGGCTTGACCTGTTGCGACTTGCGTATTTGTTGCCCAAGGACCAGAATACTAGGAATCGATCCAGTTCGGACGATGGTATCGTTGAGGGGGATCACGAGCTTGAAGATGTATCTGTTAATTTATCTTTAGAAGAGCTTGAGGACAGATCCGCCGATGCACCTTTAGGAGAGCTTGAGAGCTTGAGCAAAGACATACCGATGCACCTCAAGAGGAGCTCCCCACGGATGGGTTTTTCACTCTCACAATCAAGATGAAGAATGATTGGGCTTGGTCGTGCTACGAGACGTTTATCGAGGTTGTTGCGGTAGGGATCTACCTGTATGCTACGTTTGTGCTGACAAGCTCGCTCTTTATAAGCGGCTATGATGGGTTGATATATATGACGATTATGGTTCTGTGTCTCGGGGGCATACGGATTCTTGATGCACTTTGACGTAGTTAGATATGACCTGTATCTCGGACACTCTATACTGATCCTTCTATCTAGTCTGCTATCTATTCTTCTATTCATCCTTCTCTGCATCTTTCTACTGTCAAGTGTTGATTATCCCAGCCATTGACTTACACCGAGGCTTCGGGTACTGTTATCTTATCGCATCGCATCTTATCTTATCAGCACGTCCGCATCGGACCAGCTACATCATCGTCCATCTTCCGACTTCAACCTCACATTCACATTGTCCATCTACACCATCTCCATCTTCCTCCAACAGTACGACTCGTGCTCGGCTGGGCCCTGTACATTATGCCTGGTAAACATCCCTATATTCATATCCAACTTCATCTTCTTCTTCTTCACCCTGCTAATCCCTCCAGTCCCCCTCGCCCTCGCCGCCCCGGCTGCCGCGGGAGCGCTGGCCTATCTCAACGCCCGCTCGTCCTTCTGGTACGACGCCCTGCTTCTTCGCTGCGCCATCCCTGGTGCCGCCCGCCTATACTATCGCGAGTTTATGAACCGCCTCAACCTCTTCTACGAACTCGAGCGCCTCGCCTGCTCCTCCCGATCCGCCGACCGCGCCCTGCTCATCTTCGAGGGCCGCCGCTACTCGTACGCCCAGGCCTACGACCTCATCCTTCGCTATGGCAACTGGCTACGCACCAACCTCGGCGTCCGTCCCGGCGACATTGTAGCCCTCGACTTTCAGAACTCGGACTCGTTTGTGTTCTTGTGGTGGGGTCTCTGGAGCATCGGCGCCAAGCCCGCCTTTATCAACTACAACCTCACCGGCGAATCTCTCGCCCACTGCCTGCGGGCCGCCACCACGCACCTGTGCATCGTCGACCCCAACGTTTCCGAGAATGTAGGCCCCGAAGTGCGCGCCGATCTAAGCCCCGGGATCAAATTCGTCGACTTGAGTGCCGCCGTCGAAGCGCAGATCCGGGCCACAGCGCCTGTCCGTGCGCCAGACTCGGACCGATCCGAGGACAAGCTGAGCAACATGGCCATTCTCATCTACACGTCAGGCACCACGGGACTGCCCAAGCCGGCCGTGGTATCGTGGGGCAAGTGCATTGTGGGCGCCAGCTTTGGTGAGAAGCTGCTGGGCCGCGGCTCCGACGACATCATGTATACGGTCAGTCTTCCATGGCAAGAATGCCGTCTTATATACTAACCAGCTTCAAGGCCATGCCTCTCTACCACTCGTCGGCCTCGCTCCTCTCCTTTTGCGCCACCGTTCTCGGCGGCAGCACCCAAGCCCTCGGCCGCAAGTTCTCAACCCGCACCTTTTGGCCCGAAGTCCGCGCATCCGGCGCCACGAGCATCCAGTACGTTGGCGAGACACTGCGGTACCTCCTCGCCGCGCCGCCACAGATTGACGAGAAGACGGGCGAGAACCTGGACCGCGCGCACTCTGTCCGCGTCGCGTTTGGCAACGGCCTCCGCCCAGACATTTGGAACGTCTTCAAGACTCGCTTCGGGGTGCCCGCCATTGCCGAGTTCTACGCCTCGACCGAGGGCTCCCTCGGCACGTGGAACTACTCGACCAACGACTTCGCCGCTGGCGCCGTGGGCCGCAACGGCTGGCTCTACAACATCATCATGGGCCGCAACATTGCCCTCGCCGAAGTCGACTGGGCCACCGACGCCCCGCGCCGCAACCCGGACTCAGGCCTCTGCTACCCGGTCCGCCCCGGCGACCCGGGCGAGATGCTCTGGCGTCTGCCGTCGGACGACCCCCACAGCCGCTTCCAGGGCTACTACGGCAACCAGTCGGCGTCGGCGGCCAAGATCCTGCGCGACGTCTTCGTCCCCGGTGACGCCTGGTTCCGCACCGGCGACGTGATGCGCTGGGACGCCGAGGGCCGCCTCTTCTTCCACGACCGCATCGGCGACACGTTCCGCTGGAAGGCCGAAAACGTCTCCACGGCCGAAGTCAGCGAGGCCCTCGGCCGTCACCCGGCCGTCCGCGAGGCAAACGTCTACGGCGTCCAACTGCCCCACCACGACGGCCGCGCCGGCTGCGCCGCCGTCTTCCTCTCCCCGTCCACCCCCGACACCCTCGCCAGCCTCGCCGCCCACGTCCGCGCCTCCCTGCCCCGCTACGCCCGTCCCCTCTTCCTCCGCGTCATGTCCGACGTCGGCGGCGGCCAGATCACCGGCACCAACAAGCAGCAGAAGCACACGCTGCGCGAGGCCGGCGTCCGGCCCGATGCCCCCAGCTCCCTCGGCGGCGTCGTCTACTGGCTCGCCGACGACACGTACCGCCTCTTTGGCGAAAAGGACTGGCGCGAGCTCGAGGGTGGCCGTGTTAAGCTGTAGAGGGCGGCCGTTTATGAATTCATGTAATACCACTACCACCTGTCGGATCTGGGCCGGGTTTGCTTTGGCGTTTTGTGTAGAGTACCTGTTTTGTATCTATGGTAGCAACATTATATCGACTGTTTGTCTGTGTTCTAATCACATGCACGTTTTGCGTCGTCTCGAGATGCATGCTACTCCATAGATGCATTCGTCTTACGTCAAAGCAGTGACATTCATCGTCTCGGCGCGTACACCGACAACGGTCTTGTTCAGCTCTACATGCCATGCACCGTATCCATCTTCCTTCTAGCCGGGTCGATATTTCGTCATGTTCTTCGCTTGCTCAATCATTCTTCCGTTTCGCGCAATCATCCCTACGAGCCCGCAATACCCAAGCCAACCCGCTGGCTTTGACTCAGTCCTTGCCCGCTGCCCAGAGTCCCCGTCCGCTCCCTCATTCTCCTGCCCTCCATCAGTCCCCTCAGTCCTCGCTTCTGGAGCCCAATAACACTGCTGAGCTCGCCGCTCCAGATGAAATTCTCTAGCTCGCCCGCTTCGGATGCGCTCCACTCGGAACTGCTCGCGCTCGTCGTCGCCGATAGCTCGTCTGCGCTCGGCGGCTGGTTCACCTGCGGCACACTCGTGTTGATGCTGAGACGGCCAGTTCGCGATTCAATGTCGGACGCCAAGGATCTGGGTACGCCGTCGCCCATGGATAGATCGGACGCGTTATCAGGAGACCTGGCGAGATCTGGCGTTACGACGGAGAAGTTGGGATTCAGCGAGCCATCAATGCCGCGTCCTCCACCAGCCGCCATGGCGGTCGCGTTGAAGACGGCAGCCGCATTTCGACTGTCGAGCAGTGCATGCAGTCGTTCCACCACGGCCTCGAGCAGGCCATCTATGCGGTACGGCCGAGAAATCTGCAGCAGAGAGCACAGGATCTGGGGCGTGCATAGCGGCGACGTCGGCGGCGGTAGCGAACTGGTATAGAGAAAGTGCAGCAGGGCCTGGATGGTGAGGTACGTGTGCGGGAGGTAGAGGCATCGGGGTCGTGATTGAGGCGGTAGCGTCAGCGGTGTGGGTGCCGCGTTGACGTTGGCCTGGTTGGTCTCGTCGCCAGGGACTTGCACGAGACCCATGTGGCTCGTGGCCGCAGTGCTCGGTGGCCCAGCCGACGTGTTGGACGAGCCCATCATGGAGCTCATGCTCTCGCCCCCGCTTCGCGAGCTGGGCGTAATGGTAATGGCCGACGCCCTCAACGGGTTGCTGGCCATGCCAGAGCGTAGCGTCAACGCATCGCTCCCATCCTGAGTGGCCGCCCCCTCGCGCAGAAGCTGCACAAAATACGGCCCCCACCGTCGACCGACGATGCGCGAGTTGACGGGTATCCTCTCACCTCCAAGACACAGAATGTCCATGTCGGCCAGTTCTCGCATTGTAAATGCCCTCTCGCCGAGCTCCTCGCTCGCACGGGAGTGATAACGTCCACCAGCTGTGTAACCCGCTTTTCTCGCCAAGCCTAGGCCGGGGTACGAGTACGGCCCGCTGGCAGATATGAAGCCAGATAAAGGGCTGGTCTTGCGCGGGTTGTCATAGAACCCAAATGCCTCGAGCTCAACCATGCAAACATTGGAAAAGTTGATGCGACGATGATTATAGTCATCGACGAGACTCCTCTTCCTGTTACCCAAGATGACAAACGTGTTGCGCCTGTTCCACAACACGCCGCGGTTCCAGCTGCCCTGGCTGAAAACGCTACCGCCAGCATCAATCCGGCTCCAGGTGAGCGTGCGTAGGTCCAGCGCCCAGAGGGCGTACTCTTGTTTGGAGGAAGTCAGATAGGTTCCGCTGACGACAAAGTAGTGGTCAATGACTCCGCCATTGGGGAATCGAAGACCGGGTGGCGAGTAGGATCCTGACATGGGCTTCTCGCTGAGGGTTCCGTCCGAAGATCGAATCTGCAGCTCCAGCTTGACGTCGAGGAAGTTGTAGTTGGAGTAGATGAGCATGGAGGAGCCTGCCTCGCGGGATTCGACACTGCTGCCATCGTTGCGGTACATTCCATTCGTGTACCCTCGGCCAATCTTGGACGTCACCGACGGTGACAGGGGAGCGGCGACACTCCGGTAGGCGCCACAGCTTTTATCCAAAGGCTGCGTCGACGTCCACTTGAGACTCCTCAGGTTAAAGACGCTAATCTGCTCAATGTAATTGTTGCCCGCGTCTTGCCCTCCCACAATCACCATCTCGGCACCTCCAGTCCCGTCAATGTTGATTCCGATCCGTCCCTCGTTGGGATTGCCTGTAGAGGGGTTGTGTTGGAGAGCGGAGAGAGGCGCCTTGTGGGAGGAAAAGGTAGCAGACGAGGGGAGAATGCAAGCGCAGTGGGCGTAGCGTCCTTGGGGGTGCTCCTGGGTAGGGATATAGGTCCAAATCTTGGTGTTGACGTCGTAAATGTAAATATCGGACATGACAATAATCTCGGGTTGTTGCTGATCGACGCTCGGGGGCTGGTTCGGGGCCGGCGACATGCCGCCATAACAGACCATCTTGGTGTCCCCGAGGGCGCACATGGAATGAAAGTAGCGCGGCGGGGGGACATCGCCCGTCGTCTCCAGCTTGGTCCAGTGTCGCCGGATGAGGTCGAGCTCGTACAGGTCGCTCGTGAGCGGTGCCGGTCGGTTCCTGGCGAGTATCCGCCCTCCAAACACGTAGAGCTTGTCGCCGAGAATGGTCGTGGTGGCTCCGACCAGCGCGTGGGGCTCACGGCCGGTGGTTCGGTGCACATTGCACATCAAACCGGACAGGTGGGTCGATTGGTTCTGGGATGGCCCTCCGACTTGACCAGATTGTCGGCCTTGGGTGACTGACGGTGACGGGCCCATAGATGCACTGCCAGACGCCCTCGGTCTCGGTGCTTCCCTCGAGTCTTCGGCCGGGTCGGTGCGGGCGTTACTCGACAGGCTGCTCATGCTACTGTTTACTTCATTGCCGTAGACGTGATTCGGAGGGATCGAGGTGTTGGAGTCCATGGTGCTGGTTCGGCTGTCCATGGCGGATGGTTCTGGGCGGGATTTGATCGTCGGCTGGCGAGGTTCGTTGTATGAGGCGTCGTCCTCGACAACGCGCTCGAGAGGGGTCTTGGAAAGAGGATCGGGAGGTGATGTGGCAAGATCCGGGCTTGAAGGTGGCTCGGGCAAGGGCTTTGCAAGGCTGTATTGAAGGCTCAGATTTCGGACATGCTGGACGGCCGACGATTGCCTTTCTCGCAGGTTTGGCGAAGTGCCAGGAATCGACGAGGCAGGGGGGTTTGTGGCCAATGGCGAGGGGGTCTTGGGGCCGGAGAGTGGGTTTCGCGGGAGCTTGACGGACGGAAACCTCTTGATGCCTCGGTAGACGCCGGAGAGGATGTCGGGAGTGTGGCGGCCGGTGGACGGAGGGACAGGCTCAGTTTCGGAGTCGGAGCAGCGGGAGAAGTCGTCGATGGGGGAATAGCTATGTTCTTGGGGACGAGTCAGCTGCGCGTGATCAGCCATGGCTGGCAGGTGCTTGGCAACGACGCCAGCGACGAAGCCAACAAAGCAGCAACGAGGTTGGCGGGTGGGATTGGGGACGAGGTGGTTGATGGAGGACTGGAGCTCCCTGAGTGAACAAGAAGCTGCGAGATGAGAGCACGGCGGTCGGAGGACCGAGGAGAAGGCAGCCTCAGCCTGCCATGGCCAGCCAGGCAAGGCAAGGCAAGGCGGAGACGTGAGAGGGACGAGGAGCGGGTTGGGAATATTGAACAAGGGGAGAGCGGAGAGCGGGGTGGTGAATGATCAGCCAAAGGAGCCAGGGTCACTGCTAGTAGGCCGGCAAGCGGAACGAGTTACGAGGGCGAGAGCGAGGGCAAGCGACGCGACAGGCCAGCGGGCAGCTCGGGGCGTTGTCGTCTCGCTCGTCATTGTCCGGCGTGAGCCTCGGTGAGGAGGACGGAGCGGGATGGGAGAGGACCGGGGCAGACAGGGGAAACAGGGGAAACTGCGACATCTCGACATACGTACCTGCAGCGAGGTGCGAAGAAGCGGGAGTACAGGCACAGGCACAGGTACAGGTACAGGCACAGGCACCACAAGAGGTAAGGTTGCAGGTTGCAATATGGTCGAGGGCTGACGAGGCGGGATCTGGCGATGTGGACACTCGGAGGTTGAGCCCAGCGCGGCCAGGTCAGGTCAGGCCAGGCCAGTCCAGTGGCCACCACAGTGCGGTACGTACCCTAGTGCGTGGGCGCCGTTGAAACCATGAGGTCGGGTAATAATACCAGGTGCCAGTCAGTGGAGGGCGCACAGACACGGGCGCTCAAGTGTCTTGATCCTTGAGTGTATCCGTCCTCTGTATCCGTGGAGAACGGGCAGACGGGCAGGACAGGGGTCTTTGGCGAGGCGCAAGCGTGCCGGGCTAGTAGGGACCGGATAGAGGCTGTCAGCAGCGAAGCGAAGCTAGCCAAGCGGTGCTAGCGATGAGATGAATGGCCGGGGGCGTTGAGGCTGCTGGATGCTGGATGTCGATGCGTGAGTCTTGTGTATCGTATCGCGTCGTATCGATCGTATCGAGTCGTATCGAGTCGGTGCATATATCCCGCACGAGTGTTGCAGCAGCCAGTTGCTCCGTCCCAGGGCTCGCAGGCCTTTTGTCGACTGAACGCCTGCAACGGGATGCTGTAGCCTGCAGAGATGCTGTGTTTCGTTTGGTTCCCTCTTCCAAGACGCACAGTGCTGCAGGGGCACGGAGCCGAAAGAGAGGGGGCGGGACCAGGGTTGATAACTCTGGATTTGCGGGACACTCGGTCCTGGATTTGGCTTGTAGCTGGGGGCCCTTGGCGATGGTGTTGGCGTTGGACTGTGGTTGTGGATGTTGGTTCGTTGCGAGGTTGAGAGATGCTTCGTCTAGGCCTGAGGCTTCGAGGTGTTGATCCCGTGGTTTCGGTGACAGGTGTTGACAGCTGGGAGGCTTGGCCAGCCAGGTGTAGACAGATGGCAAAGAAGAAGCTGGCATTGATGACTGACCAACAGCACACGTGAGCAGCTACAACGACATGGCATAGATTACAGATGGACAAGACTCTTCTTGACAACACCAACAGCATCACCAGCAGAACTCGCTACGCAGGATTTTGCTTGAACCACTTGGATCCTCGTCACAGCCTTCTCGAATCCCAAGACGCACCTCGACGAACGGCTAGCCGCCTCTGGCTTGCATCATCACAATACATGGCCGCACCACTTGCGTGACATTCAATCCACGCCCCAATCCCTGCCCGACGGTCCCCAGCCCGCGGATGGACCCCGACCACGGTTGACAAAACGTGGCATCGGGCTCCCTCACCTTTTGCCCAGAGGCCCTGTTGCCGCCGTGTAGCGTGTGTCACGTACAGCACGTTGAGAAGGATCGTCACGGGGGGATCCGGATCCAGGAGGCGACGGCGCGTTTCTGATGGCGAGGCCAGGCCCATGGTTCTGGTTGAGCAAGGACATTGAGTTGTTCTACCTTGTAAGCCAATGGCCATCACTGCAGCTGAACCATGCAGTCTACTGCATGGCCATGGATTCCGTCCCAGACTCCAACTCGGGATGAATGAGACGGCAGAAGACCAAGTGCCGAGTCGAGCATGTGTGCGTCCAGATACTCGACGCAAGGCAGGCAACGCAATGAGGCGGTTTTCCGGCTTATTAGCTTCCGCCGAGGACTCACTCAAATGACAGCTGACAAGTGACAGCTGGAAGAAGCAACGTTTGCTGGAACCTTACGGAGCATTACCCATGTCGATATTCCATCCCATGTCCATGTAGTTCACGACTTGGCCTGTGGCCGGCCTGAGGTTGAGACGATGCAGCCTCGATGCTTATTTCAGCCGCCCTTTTCAATGCCAGGTATTTATCCCATTTATACTACTCCGACGTATTGTTAGTCCAGAACTTGTCGACTTCAAGGGAGCTAAGATGAGGGAATGGACGCGCCGTCATCGGGCAGTGGAACTCAATGGAACTGCTCTAGCAACCCCACCATTCGGGCAACCCCGCACTACCATCCACAGAGAGGGCCATTCACGACGGAGCGTCACGAGGCACGAGGGATATTGCGCTGATGCTAGTCATGGTTGTGATGTGGCTTCATTTCTTCGTTTTTTCATTTTGGTAGGCTATCTAGTGTACTGGAACCCAATTCCCCAAGGCTGGCCCGCCTTTTGTGTATCCAATCTATCCCTTTTGCCATGTCTCGCCATCAGAGATGCACGTCTAGGAAATGGTTCTACCAGACACTTATAGCTGGAGTAGGTATCATGACATTGGATGAATGCGTGTTTGTAGAGGGAGGTGACTGCGCCGAGCAAGCCGTTTAAGCGTTAATCTTGTCCTTGGACAGAGGGGTGAATCGCAGGTAGGGCTTGACGATGCGGAACTCGGGGAAGAGCTCCTTGGCCTCCTCGTTCTTGACGGAGGGGTGGACAATGACGTCCTCACCGGGGACCCAGTTGATGGGGGTGGTGATGCGGTACTTGTCGCCGGTCTGGAGGGAGTCGATGATGCGGAGGATCTCGGCGGCGTTGCGGCCGGTGGAGGCGGGGTAGGAGAGGATGGTGCGGATCGTCTTCTTGGGGTCGATGAAGAAGACGGAGCGGATGGTGAAGGCGATGCCCTTGGAGTCGACGTTGGTGGCGTCCTGCTGGTCGATCCTGGGGGGGGTGTCAGCATATCTTTGCTACCAGCTTGTGCCATGAGGACTTACATGTCGTAGAGCAGGGCAACCTTGCGGTCCTTGTCGCCAATGATGGGGAAGGCAACCTTGCCGCCGGTGACCTCGGCAATGTCCTTGATCCAGCCGTCGTGGGACTCGATGGTGTTGGCCGAGAGGCCGATGAGCTTGACGCCGCGCTTCTCAAAGTCGGGGGCCAGCTTGGCCATGGCGCCGAGCTCGGTGGTGCAGACGGGGGTGTAGTCCTCGGGGTGGGAGAAGATGATGGTCCAGTTGTCGCCGACAAACTCGTGGAAGTCAATGGGGCCCGTCGTAGTCTCGGCCTGGAAGTTGGGGGCGATGGAGCCCAGACGCAGGGGGGCGGGAGAAGACATGATGATGGAGATGTGGTGGTGAGTGATGGGAGGGGATGGAGGTGAAGATGGAGGAGGAGGAGAGGGAGAGGCACCGCGTGGGCGGGGTTGAGAAACTTATAGCTGCTGCTGCTGATGACACCTTGGCTAGACGTGACGAGCTGGAGCTATCGACAGCAGGGAGATACGCCTTGGGTACTTGTGGAGGAGGTACCGGCATCTAGCTCTAAGTGAGGATATCCCACTTACACTGGCTGGCGGTGCACCAGGGCGGCCATCATGAACCAACAACGCCTCGATACATGAGTTGGAGGGCTAGATCAAGTACCAGTCCCTCCTCTTGGCGTCAATTGGGATTCACAGCCGCGAGCAGCCATTATACAGGCCAGCCAAGTCTAGATAGCTACAGCTGATATCCAAGTCCGTCTGCATCGTCCTGACGCAACCAGCTCGTGGTGTTGGTGGCCCCCTCACTTGGGCCCGAAGCGGCAAGGCGGCCTGATTGCGTGCTGCGGGGATGCACTCATTGGCCTGGCCCTGGGCATTGTGCCATTCGCCTTGCCAATGCTGCCATCGTTGGCTTTGGCTGCTGTGTGCTGAGAGTCTGGCTGTACTTGTATCTGCTGTATTACTGTGCGTGCCGAGTGGTACTGTCTTCCGGCCCGGATGTCGGTGCGGGCCGTCGCTCCGAGCCATGTCCGGGGCCGTCGGGGTACTTGACATTTTGCGGGATCTACTCTGCAGACCATGTACATCTGTCTCGTCGACGCTCATGGCGTGGAGCAAGTCGGCCAAGCAATGACACAATTGGAGCTGTTCAGGTCCAGCACTCCATGTGGTCATGATGCCGGTATGAGTCGGCCGGGTTCAGAGGGTTTGGACGGATCAGTTTTAAACTTGTGAAACGGGTAGCTACCCTATATCTCGTAGATATCTCGTAGGTTCGGCCATCAAGCGACATGACTCTGTACTATCTGATGGGGTATTTCAAGATGCTAGACTAGTTTTGGCCCTGCTATTTACAGGACTGCCTTGCTCTAGATATTTGGAACTTATTGGAGGTTGGGGACTCAGCAGCGTAGTTGGGACAACAGGGTCTTTCCAATCATGACACCAGCCAGTTGCCACGCATTTAGCTGCAACCACCAACAATCAACCACGAATGCAGGCAGTCAACGGATTCGAAACAGTTGGCAACATCAAGTTAGACTTGGTAGCTTCTGTCTTGTACTTGCAGACACTTGAATTCCATGGCAGCCTTTTAACTTGCAGATGCTCTTCATCAGCCAGCCATATTCACGATGCTCACGAATCTCTCGCGTATCCACACAAGTACGCCCCGCTCTCAGACGCGTCTTGAGCAGACTTCTCCAGCTCCGTCAACTTGCCCCAGTAGCAAATAGACGAGGAAATCCTTTGATGGACTTGGTTTTGCATTCAGTAACTCAAGTGCTGGCCCATCTCCTACAACACCATGCACCATGGCTCATCCTGCCACCCAGCGGTATTTCAGATACGGGATCCAATGCTTCACAAAATCGACCTCGTCGCTGAAATAGCAGCCCCTGTACTCTGGATATCTAAAGTCCTCTGCGTATCCATTCTCCGTAAATGTCTCGGTCCGCGTACTCGTGCACGGGTAGTCAAATTGGAAGTAGTTGTCGCGGTCATACGCAACCGCCCCGTGGTCCAGCTCCAGCTTCTTGCCCCGGAGCACGAGCCGGGAGAGGTCCGAGTTGAGAACGGCGAGGGCCTTGACGAGGCTGTTGACGGGGTCCTTGAGGTCCTTGCCCAAGGACGACTGCATCTGGATAAACGCGTCGCGCACTTTGCGGCTCGACGCCGTCTTGGAGAGTTCCTTGTTGGCTTTCCAGTTGGGCGATGTCACTGCGTTGATATGTGTAGCGGCCTCTTTGCCTCTGCTTTCGTGCTTGGTGAGGAGGATGAGATGGGTAAGGCTCTTTTTGATGCCGGCCGTGGCAACGGGTAAGTCTTTGAGAAGGGACTGGAAACCCTTCATGATTGACCTCAGCGATTCCAACTCGCCCTTTTCCACAAGGTCTTGCCAGTGGTCATCGTTTGGCGTCACATACATGGACTCTCCTGCGGATTTAGCAAGGGCAGCGAGGCCTGGAATCATCTTGGCTGCCTTGTCAGCTGCTGCCGGGACATTTCCAAGAGCCTCGATCGTTTTCAGAGCCGATGAAACTAAGTCGAGTCAGCGTACGCCAGAACTATTTGGGGGGGCGACGAACCTTTGCCAAGGTACGACGAAGCAGTCTTTCCCTTGCACGCGCCTTTGCCACATGCATTCTTTTGCAATCCCGAGATCTTGCCCTTGACGGCCTTGACGCGCGACTGCACCGTGCCGGCTGCCGCCTTGACAGCCGCGATTCTTTTATCCAGAGTGTCAAACAGGCCCGGCCAGCTCTCGATTGTGTGGGCGAGGTCGCTGTCGCGGATGACGTCGGCGTCGTCGGCCCAGTAGTAGAACCAGCTCCGGACGTCGTCCCAGCTGCATGTGCCCTCGCCGTCGTTGCCCTTGAGACAAGGGTGGAGTGCCGAGACGAGCCTGCGATACCGGGCCACGTCGATCTGGGACGTGTCAGTTTTGGGGGTTGCAGATGTGTAGATGGGGCATACCTCTGGGGCCTGGAGTATGGTCCAGCCGTCTTTGGGTGCAAGTTGCGTGCCAATCACGTAGCGTCTGTTGTTTACTATCCTGAAGCCGTCGTCGACGAGGCACTGCCGTCGGTTAGTCTCGTGAAGCGTCAACGAAGAATGTTTGCTTACCCTCTCCTTGTAAAAGGCGTGGTCCAGCTTCCAAGGGTACGCCTCTACTTTGAGGGACCCTTCGTACCAGACGTCCTTGAGATCTCTCGCGTCCGCAATGGCATCGACCATGCAATTGCATATAGAGGATGCATGTTTAGTGAACAAGTCACTTGGCAAAGCGTCGTTGATGGCGGTGCAGATGTTTACGTCTTTGGTCAGGATGGTGACTCCGCATGGGCTCCCGCTGCCTGGTGTTGGTCAGTGGGTCTGGCCTGGCACGGCTACGAGTGTACTTGCAGTACTTGGGCTCTGAGCCGGTGGGAATCTGAATGTAGCTGCAGTCTGTTACTCCTGAAACGTCGTAGCAGATCTGTTGGAGGTCCGGCTCTGCTATGGCTGATTGGGCCAGCACTGCCAGGAGAGTCAAGTACGAGGGCTGCATGGTTGAGACTTGCAGACTACGGTGTTTCTGGGATATACAAGGAATTAAATAGCATGATGGTAGCTTTCCTAATGTTCAGCTGGTGTTGGCCGCTTGTTCAATCTCAGCCAGGCCACTCAGGGATTGGTTTAAAGAACAGCCAGCACTCCTGACTGCGCTCAATAGGCACAGGCGGCGTGGCTGAACCATTGCGTCCTTGCTTAATCCAACCACTTTGGTAGTTATGGGCTTTGGTCTCGATCAAACCCTGTTGGTAGGGCTGAACCAGGCATTGAGTGGCTTGCTACTTTGATCTAAGCCTTGACACTTGTAAGTTCTAGACTCTTGGTGTTGCTGGGACCTGGACAACCTGAGATTCAAGACATGACATGGAAAGATGGTACTGGTTAAGCTGCTGCACAGGCTGCTGAACTAGAGAATTCACTGTTCTTTTATACTTGTCTATTATTTCGTCACCGCCGTGTTGGTAATTATGCCAACGGGGTTTCTGGGAATGCGTCTAGACCCATAGACCGGACCGTCTCCACCCACACTCATTCCACCTGGATTCCGCGACTTTGGAGGCCATGGGATTGGAGAGTTTAGACAATAGCTATACCTGTTGAAGACATAAATAACCAGGTCCCGGACGGCTTGGGTGGCGGTGGTAACACGGTCAACTTCCAGCCAGACGTTCAGACCGTACCCGTCCAACTTGTCCCTCCCAGACAATCATCTGCACCCAATTGACAGTCTGCTGGGTCCTGGATGAGGTACGTAAGAGAACTGGAGACGAGACTCCACTATCCAACGGCTAGTCCCCTTGTTATACCCCAATATCAAGCCTCAACTCCATCAAAAGCAGCGGCCGCGTGGCCTAATGGTTAAGGCGCTAGATTTCGGTACGAAATCACCCAATCCTCTAGAGATTCCAGGTTAGTCTTCATCTCAACTCTCTAGCTCAGCAACCATTGAGGCTAATTTCTGATTAGGTTCGAATCCTGGCGTGGTCGTCATTCTATTTTTGCTGCATCCGAGGGTATATCTATCATTTTTGTTGCGTTGTGGTGAGGTTGGCGATGGTTGTGAGGGCGGATGTGGGATGCATCGCGACTTTGGCGATGGATGCAAGTGGTGGTGTGGATGGGGGAAAAAAGGAAAAAAAAAAACCCCCCCCTCTCAGCTGGAAGGAGGAAGTAGCCTGTAATCCAGCTGCTTAACTAGGTAACTGAAAAACAATGGAAAGAGTAATTACTTTTTGAACCTAGACTGCCTCGACGACTGGGTATTATCAACACAGTTATTCCAACAGCTTCACCGTCTCCAGCAACTTGACCGAGCCCAACGCAGAACTGCCCTCGTCGCCCTCGCGCGCGGCCCAGGCCCGCTCAAGATCGTGGCTGAAGCGAGCAACCTGGCCAAAGTTTGCCAGATCCCAGCGCCGGCGCAGCTCATCCCGCAGCAGCTGGCGGTCGTCGGGGGCCGAGACGAAGAAGCCGAGCGTGTAGATGGGCCAGTTGCCGACAAAGCAGCGCTGCCAGCCGTCGTCGTACTGGTGGCTCTCGAGAATCTCCATCAGCCGGGATAC
The DNA here is from genome assembly GCA_003693545.1 of Pseudonectria buxi. Classification (NCBI taxonomy): domain Eukaryota; kingdom Fungi; phylum Ascomycota; class Sordariomycetes; order Hypocreales; family Nectriaceae; genus Pseudonectria; species Pseudonectria buxi. The sequence continues at coordinate 20,560 of QUZG01000148.1, forward strand.
CTGCCAGCTGTCGCTCGGGGCGCTCAGCGGGATGAGGGGGAGCTGCGTCTCGTGGGCGCGCTGCGGGAGCTGTTCGACGAGGAGCGAGGCCGCGAGGGCGTAGAGAGAGCTTGCGTCGCGGTAGTACTTTTCCCGCGGGTCGACTCGGCCCTGGGAGGGCGTGAAGAGGAGGGCTCTCTCCCACTTGGCCACTTGGGCGCGCATCCTGGCCATGGCTGTCTCGTCTGGCTGGAGGCCGGTGCGGTAATGTCTCCGGAGCGTCAGGACGAGTCGGAACAAGGGCACGGGGACGCCGAGAACAGGACTGCTGGACATTCTCGACACGCCCGAGAGAAAGGTCGAGGGGTCGAGCATCTTCTCGGCCTGACCCCAGAAGCCCACGTCAAAGTCAAAGTGAGGCTCCGTCGGATCCGACCAGAGGCCCGTGGTGTAGAGGAAGATGTGGTAGAGGACGCTCTCGACGGCCAGCACGTCGAACAGTCGCGTCCCGCGCATGGAGCGGTCCGTGAGGCGCTGCGTGAGGATTCGAGCGGCTGCGCTGACGTGTCTGGGGACGTCGTTGTCGGTGCCCCAGCCCATGGACTATACGGTTAGAGACGCGTCAATCCTAAATCATTGGAAACTTACCCCGTGGAGATAGAGCAGCATGACGGACATCAAGACGCCATTGTGGTTGCCCAGCTCCGAGAGGTTGGAGAGGAGAGCAGACAGCTCCCGCAGCGCTTTCGAGTAGTAGGTAAGGGCAAGATCCTGCATCTGCCAGGACGCGTCGCTCAGGTAGATGTGGGAGGCGGCGCAGGCGAGGACCGAGTAGTAGAGGCTCTTGTGGGAGCCCATGAGGTGCTGGATCTCGGCAAGCCAGCCGTCGTGGTAGCCGGCCTGGCAAGTCGGTATGAGCAAGAGGGAAAAGTAGTCGTTGACAAAGTGGCGGGATATGACGACTTCGAGATCCCGTGAGAGGACTCGATGCGACATGGACGGCTCGGCCATGGCGCAGATGCTGGGGCTATTCGGTCGGCGGGCGAGGGTCCGGGATGAGGCGCGCGCAACATCTTGTATCTTGTCGTCTTTGGACTGGTCGCCCACTGCTCCCGGTCGCTTCAACGTGGTTTCTTCTGGCTTGTCCGTCGACTCGGCGTATCGTGAGCGGCGATGCGACGTGAATCGGCGATCGAGCAAGTCGGCCGAAGAGGGCCATGTGCATTCTCTTCCGGTGGCCCGGCACCCTTCGCAGACGGGCGGTTTCTCGTCACACTTTTTGCGTCGTTGTCTACCTGGGAAGCGAGGAGAAGGGTCAATTGGGGATCCGAGGAAGCCGAAGCCGGGGAGGACAAGATTCACATGCAAAACAGCCCGCCTTGGAGCGTAGCTTTGCGCGGGATGCCGTGCTCATGATGCTGCGAGGGAGAGGCACCGCTCTCGACGAGGACAGACCATTGAGGCTGGGGATGGCGAGACGATGACGAGGGCTAGTTCTGTTGAGGAGCTGTTTAAATATTCATCGGTGCCTTGCATGCTGCCATGCCATCGCCACGTCTTCCATTATACGGTGGCTTCGTTAGAGCTGACTGGAGGTCCGGTAATTGGTCGACATGGACGTTAGCACGCGTGGTAGGACGTCTTGGGTTTGGCACGGTTAGATCTAGTCGTGGGAATCGAGTCTAGGGTTGATCAGGGTTGATGAGTGTTGATCAGGTTGACCACGGGTTGAGTTGTCCAGACTTCTTCAGATGTTTCGTCTTGCCGAGGTAGTTGTACCAAGGTAAGATGTTCCATACCTAGTACACATCAACCATCTTATCAAGAATGATTCTGACTAGTGTCTTTATATACGAGGAGAATAATCAAATGATGCCGCTTTCGTACCCCAGACGTATCCCTGCTACTCCACAAGTCGACTCGCCGGCACCGCCTCATCACATTGCACCGATCAACTGCATCGATGTGAATTCTGATTACAGCCTTTACATGTTCGCCGAGTACAGAGGCGAGGAAGATGGCGGGCCAGTAAAAGACCCACTGCCAGCCCTGGTACTCGGCGATGAAGCCGCAGATGACGGGGGTAAAGTAGTTGCTGCCGGCGAGGGTGAAGGCGTAGAGGCCCATGTAGGTGCCTCGCTCGTGGGTGAAGAACTGACGGTGAGCGGGATTCAAGGATTCGAGGACTCAAGGATTAAAGAGGGATTCAAAGAATGGATACAAGTAGTTACAATGTCGGTGACGGAAATCTCAGGCAGGGCCTCAATGGGGGACACCATGATTCCCTGGACAATGCACCTGGCGATCCATTCGCCGTTGCTCTTGACATGTGCGCTGTTCTGTTGGCAGAGTCTGATACGGGTCGGTCTTTGACTCACCTCCAGATACTCGTTCCCTAGAGGTTCGTGTTAGTTGAAAGCCACAAGGACTGACGAGATGACTTACAATGGCCCCGAGAACGGAAAAGAGATAGGTCAAACGCTTGCCATAGCGCAGCGAAAAGGGCTGCCAGAAGAGCAGACCCCCAGCCAAGGAAGAGAAACATGAAGCCGGTGCCCTCGTTGAGCGTGGCAATGGAAACGCCCGAGGCCGACGAGAGCGGCACGACGACGGAGTAGACGGTGGAGACGGCGATGCCTGCAAACCACGTATATCTTGGAGTAGTTAGCATCTGGTCTTGTCTTGTATAAAAGGTAGCGGTGTCAGATGCCAGACCGACGGAACCTCTTTATAGATGTCGTCTGCCGTCTTGTAAGCCAAGAGAGACAATCCCGCGAGCTCGTCAAGATGGAGGGCGCAGAATGGGATACCAGACTAGCCTGGCTTCCGTATGACTTCTCCTGTCGACCTTGATCGCATTAGAATTTCCGTGTAAACGACCCCAGGCCCAGGCCCAGGCCAGCCGCGGTCCAGGCCCCAGCCTCGATGGAAGCCATGGATTGGCACCAGCAGACGACATCGCCAGCATCTTATCGACGGTGGATCGCGCAGATGCTCCGGATTGGCCTGGTCAACAAGTCCATCTCCAGGCGACTTGTTGTGACGTCTGGCCCTGGAATAGACTAGCCTTGCCGTCCGGACTGGTGGTGTTGGAGGTTATTGTCGAGCAGTGGCTGTCATTGACTTATAACGTCTTGGACGTTTCTCCTTGTCTTTCATCCTCCATCGTCTTCATCGTCTCATCTTTCGTCTCATCTTTCTAGTGTCATCTCTTATCCCCCATCTCCCCATCTCCCATCGTCTTCCTTCTTTCGTCTCATCCTCCGTCTTTCGTCTCATCTTCCGTCTCCCATCTCGTCTTTCCCTCTTGAAAGACACCCCTTACTTATCCCAACCACCATGGCCACCATCACCATGCCACCCCTCCACCTCCAACACTCTCCTACCACAGCCCCTCGCCCTCATCCAGCCCAAGCCCATCCCCCTGGGCTCCGCAGACTTCGAGTCCAAGCGGGCCGCCATTCTCCAGGCCTTGAGCGACAAGGTGCCCCCCCGAGTACCGTCTGCCCTCGGCCCTCATCGAGAAGCCTCCCACAAACGTCTCCAACATGCCCTCCACCTGCGGCATCCTCTCCCCCGAAGAGATCCAAATCACAGAATCCTACGTGGGAGAGTGGTGATCTCGAGGGGGCGCCGGTGAATCTGCAGCTTGTGGCGCCAAAGTATCATGACAATGAGCTCTTTGGTGTCTTGGGGGTGCTCAGGGATGTTCTTGGCTTAGTGTGATGTGGGCTGGGGGGGGGGGGGGGATAGAACTAAACGTCAGCGTAACAAGTAGCATGCAGTTTGAGCAACAAGTATTGACATTCGATCGAGGCCTTGTTAGACCGAGCACCTGGTATGCAGATTAAGTAGCAAATATCGCTGTAGGTAGACCAGATGGTAGTCGTAGCAGAGCGCTGTAAGAAGGCGACATTGTGTAACTGACTTGATAGCACAACAGCTTCCATTCCCATAGCTTTGCGCGTAAGCTGCTCTTATTAGTCTATGGCATTCCTTGCCATCAAGGTATTCCCAACGCCTCATGCTGTTGCGTGAAACTCCATCTAAACTCCGAGCTTTGCAACTGCGTGCTGTATACATACATCCAAGCAAACCCACAAACCAGCTTCTCCAATATTCAAGGTGTACCTTTACTTAAACACCGCTCTTGTTGGAAACACCCCCCAGACTAGCATCATGTCCATAGTATCCAGCTTCCAGGTGCTTCAACACCCAAAACGTCGCCCATGGCACCCTTGTCCGATTTGACGTCGGGTGCACTCGGCTTTTGCTGCACATCATACGGATCCGGATCACTCAACTCCATCTCATCGCGAGGAACCTCACTCGTAGGCCCGGACCCGCTCGTCTGCGGCTCGTCCGAGGAAGAATCGTTTCTCTGGTCTCGTAAGTGTTGGATCCAAGCATCTTTGCGACCCCTCTCTGGGGCCTCGTCCGAGCTGGGCGTCGCCGGCCCGCCAGAGTACGAGGGCGGCGTGGGAGGCTTGGAAAAGTCAAAGTCGGCCGCGCCAGCCCCCCGAAGCTCATGTGCTGCAGCCGTCAGCGAGCCGCGCATATGCACATGGCTCTTGGAGGCGCGCTTGAGTGTCGGCTTCCGCAGCGCAACCGGAGGCTTACTGTGGCTGCGGCGGGAACGCATCTCCAGACGCTCCTCCTGCTCCGTATCGTCGTCGGTAATGGTACTCTCGAGCAGCTTCCACCGGTCCGGAACCACGTGGAAACTACCTCCCGAGCGCCTGCGATCCCTCTTCTGGCCCGTTGCCGGCTCGCCCAACGATGCCGACCCCGGCCCCGACACGCCGGTAACAGCAACCCGGGGCATCTTGAGGTGAAAGTCACGCGGACCGCTATTGAGGCGCCTCAGGTCGCGCTGGCTCTCGGAAAAGACGACACGGGCACGCAGCTGGTGGACGGCACGGTCCAGAGCCAGCTCAATGGCGCACCGATCGCGGATGCGGCTTAGCTTGGGCCAAGTGGCGCGCTCGCCCGTGAGGCAGAAGCGGATCATGAATTCGCTGGTGGGATTGCGCAGCAGGGCGGGGAGCTCATTCATACTGATGGCGGGCAGAATGTTGATGTCGCCCGCATACTTTTGACTGAGGATGCTGCGGCACTTGGTAACGAGGTTGGGCAAGAAGCCAATCTCGGCCAGGAAATGCAAGCGGTGCAGAGCCTCGTCCTTGGCCAGAGACGTCAAAGCCTGAGCCCAGTCGAAGCCGCCTACCCTGGCCGCGGGAGGATGCTCACCCCGGGCCTCGGGACATAGGTGGTCGTCCTTGGCCAGAAAGGGCACGACGTGCGGGTTGACCTGGGAAACGATAAAGTGGTTGACGTTGAACATTTCGGCGAGGCGCGTCATGGGCAGGTCATTGTCGACGGAACCGTCAATCCAGCGCTGGGGCGAGGGGTTCCAGGGCAGGTGATCGCCGGTGAGGGGGTCCTTGACGAGCAGAGGCGAGGCGTTGAAGACGAGGGGAACAGAGCAAGAGGCGGCAACGGCGGACCAGATCATGACATTGGGGGCAGTGACGTAGTTGAGCAGACGCGGCAGCTCGTAGACGGAGGCGCTGGAGACGCAGATGTTGAGGATGCGGCGGGTGCGGTTGTAGGCTTCCTGGAACGTCATGTCGCCCATGAGATCGCGCATGACGGTCGAGAGCAGCTTGATGTCGGACCAGCTGCCCTCGGTGAGAAGGCGGCGCAGGTTTTCGAGAACGCCATCCTGGCTCTCGACGGCCTTGAAGACGGCCAGGTCGCGATAGGGAAACTCTCGCAGCAGCTGGGGAATCTCCTCATCGGTACGGGTGCACAGCGTGGCGCACACGATGCTGCCGGCGCTGGCTCCGGATATGATGCGCGGCAGCAAATGAGCTTCGTGCAGGGCTTTGAGAACGCCAATATGGGCCATGCCAAAGGTGGCGCCGCCCGAGAGCAGCAGGGCACTGCGGCCGAAGCTCTGGCGGGCAAAGAGGACGCCCTCGAGAAGGTCGCGATGCTCGATGCCGTGGTCGAGGCGGCTCTGGGAGACGACGGCGTGGATTGTCTTGATTGTCGAGTCGACGTAGCGCTCAATGAGGTACTTTGTGCCGACGTACGAGTGGCGGTAGAGATCGACATTGTCCATGCCGCCTAGGTCACGCGAGAGGGCGGTTCGCAAGAGATGCATCATGGCGCGGATGTCGCAGTTGGTACGCGCCTCGTCGAGGGCTCGCAGACGCTCCTCGATGAGCCCGGGGCTGTAGTCGCCCGTGGGCGTGTCGTCGCGCTTCCACTCGTCGTTGCCCTCGAGCGAGTCGAGCTGGTTGGCGGCCTCGTCCCATTGCGCATGTGTCTCGGCCTAGAGAGGAGTTAGGACTTGAAGGGATATACATGTTGGCCAGGACGCCAGGACGTACATTCTTCATGCGAAGACATAATATCTGTCTCGTCTCTTCGGTTGTTCGGTTCGCCTTGCGCTCTTGGTCGGTCAAGCCGTCCTTCCAATACTGCCAGGCATTGTTGGCTTCGTGGAGGGCTCGATAGAGGGAGGTGATGATGCCGGCCGAGGGCAGGAGAGACGAGGGAGAAGGCGGATTTGATTTCGAGGGCGATCGAACAGCCTTTGTGTTGGCCTGGACGACAATCTTGGGCGTGTTCTTCAAGGCAGGCTTGGAAGGGCGCGAAAGGGACGAGGGAGCGTGGAGGATGAGGTCGGCCATGGCGAAGATGTAGAGGCGTCGGGTCGGTTATTCCATGACGGGATGGACATGTACAGGCGAGTAGAGCAGGCAGCGGAGGAGGAAGAGGGAGAAAAGTCGTGGATCGGATCGAGGATCGAATCGAGGAGGGAGGCTGGCGATGACGTCGAGGTTTAAGGGAGACGAGGCGGGCTGACTCGGGATGGATTAGGAGCAGGCAGAAGAAGACGGAGAGTCAGGCATAAGAGGAAAAGGAAAAAGGAGAAGAGCGGCAGAAGAGCAGCAGAAGAGCAGGGCTTTGGTAGAGGTATAATAGACGGTCAAGACGAACAAGTGAGAATGGGATGAAATGGGATCGAGATGGAAGTGGAAGTGGAAGAAGTGGAATGGGCCCGTTTTTCTCCCCCGCCATTTCCGAGGTGCAGCGTGGGGAAGCGCATCTGACCCCTGAAGCCGCCAATCACCAGCGCTGGGATGGATGCCACTACAGGGCTCTAGCTGGCGCTCTAGGGGGAGGCCTAGGGGCAGCTTACCGCGGCTACAGGGGGTGGCCCGCCTGATGCTCCAGGGCACGTGGCCATTTCGAGCTGCCCTCCATTGATCTCCATAGGTACGTAGTAAGCCATAGGGAGGTATGGATGTAGTTATGGAGTTTCACATGCAAGGCAGATTGCAGCTGAGCATGGATGGCATGTGAAGCAGATGCAGGGGCATCATGAGAGGGCGTGCATGACACGAGAGACGCGTATCATGTTGGTCAGGGCAGCATCTGGCGTGGCGGTGAAGACGGACTGAGGTGCAAGTGATGTTGAAGTGATGGGATGCACTCTAACTCGATGGCTTCTAGCTGGATCTTCTAGTCTAGACTGACTCGTTTAGTACCTATGTAGTTAGGCTAGTAGACGTAGACAAAGTCTTCATTCTTCAGGTCCGTCATGTCCTGCAGCCCGTTGTCCTCCTCCATGCGTCGCTGCTCGCCCTCGGCGTGATCTACATCAACCGTCTTGCTCGGGGCTGTATCGTTTCTGCGCATCATGGACTCGTCGATGATGACGGCCGACTTGCCCATGGCTTCTCGTTGGAGAGCGTGTTTCTTGTTGAGGTGGACGAGGTAAAAGGGAATGAGTCTGATCAGTTAGCACCAGCATATCAACAACACCAAGACAACATCACAACACAACACATCAAGGGCAACAACTCACGCAGACATGATGCCCACCAGCACAAACATGGCCAGGTCCGCTATCAGCCCCGTCCGGTACAGCGGCGCATCGTCCGTCGAGTACAGCAGAGGCCCGATGACGTTGCCCGTGCACATGCCCACAAAGACGACGGCCGACGTGCACTTCTTCTTGGTGTCGCCGCCCGTGTTTTGGGCCTGCCAGGCAAAGAGGATGGGCGTGATGGAGGCCATGCAGGAGACGAGGTAGTATCCAAACAGCAGCACCCCCTTGTGCCTCCGCGGCACCGTCAGCATCATGACGGTCCCAATCGTCGGGAACACGCTGACGCCCGCAATGACGAGCCCCTTGCGCTGGAAGCGCGTCGCGGCCCAGCCGGCGCCCAGGATGGCGACAATCTGGACGGCGCCAAAGGGCATGTTGAAGAGCATCGTCTCAAACGGGTCAAAGCCGAAGGACTTGAGGATGAGGGTGCCAAACGTGCTGATGCCTCCGCTGGCGATGCTGCAGTCTGTCTGTCAGAAGAGACGAGTCCGAGTCGGATGGTGAGTTGGCCTCTGCTCTGACTCACGAAATGGCTATAATGGCAAAGAACCAGCACCACGTCTTGGGATCCAGCAGCGTCTCCCAGACGTGATCCCATCGCCACGTCCGCGACGCCACGCCCATCTGGTTGGCCCGCAGCCGCTCCACGGCAATGACCTTTTCGCGCTCCGTCAGGTACTTTGCGTCCATGGGCGAGTCGGGCATGAGGGCCAGCACGACAAAGGCATACGCAACCGTCAGCAGCCCGCAGAAGAGGAAGATGATTTGGTACTTGAACATGGCGCGGCTCTCAATGTGGCCCAGGCCATACGTGAAGAGACTACCAAGAATAAAGGTGGCGCCGTTCATCGAGTTCCAGTAGCTGGTGCGCATCGTCTGCTCGCCGCGCCGCCACCACATTTGCGTCACGGCCACGCAGGAGGGCGCAATCATGGCCTCGAATGTGCCCAGCAGGAAACGCAGCCCCAGCAGCGAGGGGAAGCTGGTGCAGGCGGCCATGATGGCCTGGGACGAGCCCCAGAGGAAGATGGAGGCGGCAATGACCTTGCCCGTCGGCAGCTTGACGAGGATGAAGGCGGCCAGCGGCTGCATGACGAGCTGGGCCAGGTACAGGATGGAGCCGAGCCACGAGTACTGCTTGCCGACGAGGTTGGCGTCTTGGTTGATGCCAAAGATGGAGACGTAGCTGGTGATGCGGCTGAGTATGGCATGGCTGGGGAGGTTGGATGGCCAGATGGACTCACCTCAGCGAACTCTTGTCGAGCTGCTGGAAAAAGTAGGCGCCCAGCAAGAGGAGCAGCACGCGCCGGTCGATGCGCTTGAGGACCGCCTTTTCCTCTTCATATGTAAACGAGACTTGGTCTGCATGGCTGGCGAGGAACTCGGCTGCTCTCTCGCGCGTATCGCCGCCGGGATGCTGAGCCTGAGGGACAGTCACAATGTCGTCGGCCTGGGTGTCTCTAGCAGTCATGATGCCGGCTGTCTCTGCGTATAGAGCAATGAACAGTCTTTGGATGTGTGCAGTCTAGGCGCAGCAGTTTTATACAAGCCGTTGCCAGCCAACAACGACCAACACGTCCATGCTACTCGGTCATGCTCTTTACTCACACTCCAATCACGCGGCATGCTTTGCCTCTCGACTCGCATGGCAAGACACAGCCTGGAAACATCCGGCTGTCGACAGCCTCGGGAGCAGCGCATTCAAGAATCCTGCGTGTTTGAAAGGATAACCGGGCCCGAGCTGCAGCATGGGTTATTGGTGGACTTTTGCGTCGATCATGGGCCTCTTCCCCGTGGGGAAGCAAACTTGCCGGCAAATGTTTCAACGAGTGACGGACTTCTCGCCGGGCATGGTCACGGGGAGGACTTGTCCCGGGATAGTCATGGGAGGACTTCTCGCCGGGATGTGATGGGAGTTAAGACGCCAAGCCTACAGACATGCTCAACGGCCATCATCTGGGGATACCCCGCTCGCAGGATGGCATGGGCCTGGCTGGGGTTGCGGGGGATTCGGGGCTGGGATAATGTAGGCCGAGGGGTGTTGGTGATGATGAGGTGGTTTACAATCATGGTCAATACTGAGAACTCATGTCAAGACGGTCAAACTTGTAGTTACGACAGCCAGACTTGCAGTTAAGAGATTCAAAGACTTATCCTTTGACAGACAACAGGTAAGAGAACAGACAGTTCCAGTCTACAGCTCCACCATGGAAGTCACTCGGCGGGACAAGAAGAGATATGCCCTCGTCGGCGTCGGCGGCCGCTCCAGCTTCTTCTACTCGGCCATTGTCACCACCTACAGCAAGACATCGAGCCTCGTCGGCCTCTGCGACACCAACCAGACACGCCTCAACTACGCCGTCGAGCAGATCCGCAGCCTCGGGTACAAGGACGAGGTGCCAACGTACCTGGCGGCCGACTTTGACCGCATGGTGGCCGAGACCAAGCCCGACCAAGTCATCGTCACCACCATCGACCGGACGCACCACACGTACATTATCCGTTCGCTCGAGCTCGGCTGCGGCGTCATCAGCGAGAAGCCCATGACGGTTGACGCGGCGCGGTGCTCGGCCATCTTCAACGCTGTCGAGCGCACCGGCGGCACCGTCCGCGTCACCTTCAACTACCGCTACGCGCCGCACAACACGCGCATCTTTGAGATTCTTCAGAGCGGCGCCATCGGCCGCGTGACGAGCGTGCATTTCGAGTGGATGCTCAACACGGCCCACGGCGCAGACTACTTTCGCCGCTGGCATCGCGACAAGCGTAATAGTGGCGGGCTGCTGGTGCACAAGGCGACGCACCACTTTGACCTGGTCAATTTCTGGCTGCAGAGCCGCCCGGCGACGGTGTATGCCTCGGGCGGGCTGCAGTTCTACGGGCGCGACAATGCCGAGCAGCGCGGCGTCTCGCGCTTCTATTCCCGGGCGCATGGCAGCGAGGCGGCCAAGCAGGATCCCTTTGCGCTGCATCTCGAGGAGCACCCGCAGCTCAAGGCCATGTACCTCGACGCGGAGCACGAGGATGGGTACTACCGGGACCAGAGCGTGTTTGGCGATGGCATCAGTATCGAGGACACGATGAATGTGCTGGTGCGGTACCGGAGCGGCGCGGCGCTGACGTACTCGCTGACGGCGTACGCGCCGTGGGAGGGGTTCCGGGTCAGCTTCAACGGCACGGGGGGCCGGCTCGAGGCCGAGGTGGTGGAGAGGAGCTATGTGAATGCGGGCGGGGAGCAGGCGCTCGAAGGGTCGCTGGAGCGGCGGACGTTGACGCTGCGGAGGTTGTTTGAGAAGCCGGAGGAGGTGGAGATTCCCGAGGGCACGGGGGCGCACGGAGGCGGCGATGAGGTGTTGCTGGAGGATCTGTTTGGGGACGGGGCCGGGGCCGGGGCCGGGGCCGGGGCGGATGAGCTGAGGAGGGCGGCGACCCATGTGGACGGGGCGGCGAGCATCTTGACGGGGATTGCGGCGAATGTGTCAATGGCGACGGGGCGGGTTGTGGATGTGGACGAGGTGTTGAGGGTGCCGTGGTAGATGGGGATGGTGGAGATGGAGATGGATGTATTTATTATCTGTTATGGATGTCTGGAATCATGTCTGGATATGATAATGTTAGTCATGATATAATGTGGACATCATGTCTGGATATCATGATGAGGCATCATGATGAGGCATCGTCAACGTGATCCATCACATCCAGCGTCAGCCTCTCCGGATGAACTGGTCTATATCACCTCCATCCTGGTAGATGGAGCCATGCAAGACACAATTGATTAGTGGACGCCTCCATTCCCCGTGATACCTCGCTCCGCCCGGCATCCACACGCCACGACTAACACGGCGGGCTGCATACCTCGGATCCATCACCATCACCATCACCATCACCATCGCCATGCCCATCACAAGTCGGCCCATCTCGATGCCGCTGGTAGCACAGCCTGCTGCCAGCCCATGGAAACAGGCTCACAGAGAGCAAGGCAGCCAAGGTTTCATGGATTACGTTGCAGTGACGCCGTCGTATGTACTCCATGTACTCGCAGGGATCCCCGCACCAGCCTCAGCCATCGTGTGGTAATGGATGACGTCTGTGTTGCCATGACGAGGACGACGAGGTATGCGGCTGTTGCCTGTGGCTTCTGCCTGCCAATGGCCTGGCCAAGCAATAAAACCCAGCTTCGCCCGCTGCCAGGCGTGGATGAGTTGCTGCTTGACATCTCCGGCTTCATTCTCGGGCCATCTCCATCTCCATCTCCATCTCCATCTCATCTCCATCCCCATCTCCATCTTCACCACCAGCAGCAGCATCATCACCAGCTTTATCAGCAGTCACCATGATCTACGAACTTGGCCACCACGACAAGCCGCCCGTCAGCCCCATCCCGACGGTCGTCCGTGAGTCCTCCATATCACCGTTTATATCATGTTCCCCCCATCTAACCTACCCTGCCAGCCACGCCCACTCACTACCATGTCGCCGGCGACAATGGCGTCCGCGCCCTCTGGGTCGGCTTCGCCCTGATGCTCATCGCCACCATCGTCTTCACCGGCCTCTCGTGGAACGTGGCCGTCTCCCGCCGCGTCTACCACGTCCTCGCCACCCTCTCCACCATCATCAGCGCCCTCGCCTACTTCGCCATGGCCTCGGGCCACGCCTCGACGCTCAACTGCAACGTCGTCACCGACAAGCACAACCACGTCCCCGACACGCACCACGACGAGTGCCGCCAGGTCTTTTGGGCTCGCTACGTCGACTGGACTCTGACGGCGCCCCTGCTCATTGCCCAGCTTGGCTTCCTCGCCGGTGCTGACGGCGCCCACACCATCATGTCCATTGTCGCCTCGGTCATTGTCACTCTCGGCGCCCTCTTCTCGGCTCTTGGCCACACGCACACTGCCCAGAAGTGGGGATGGTTCGCCATCAGCGTCGTTGGCTTCGTCTTCCTCGTCTGGCACATTGCCATTATCGGAGCCAAGTCTGCCCGCGCCTCTGGCGACAAGGTCCAGAAGCTCTTTGGCTCGCTGTCGGCCTACTTCCTCGTCCTTGGTGCTGCCTACATTGTGTAAGTTTTGATGATGCATCCATTTGTGCTATAGCTAACAGAGCAGTGTCTGGGGTATTGGTCCTGGTGCCCGCAAGATCAAGATCGACACGGAAATCATTGCCTACCTCATCCTCGACGTCCTCTCCCGCTTCATCTTTGGCCTATGGCTGCTGTCGGCCTCGCGAAGGAACCCCGAGACCAACCTCGAGGTCGGCGGCTTCTGGACCCACGGTGTCGGCAGTGAGGGGAGAATCCGCATCGCTGATGAGGAGGGTGCTTGAGCGCGATAGTCGTCGCCTCTTGCACAACCGCCTCAACGGTTACACGCGTATCAGTTAGTTGAACCTGTTGAACACAGTGGGAGAGTGAACAAGTGGAGGTGAACAAGGAGATATCATGAGCAATACGGTATCGAGCGCCATGGTAGTGCCATGAGTGCTGCGGAGGAGTTGCCTTTTACAGACACGGCAGATAGCAATGTCAATACCAAGATTGTCTTGATTGCGATGATTATGTGAATGATGCTGGAGATTGATTTACTACAAACAGACCACTTGGCGTACATCTGGATGCATTTTCGACTTGCAGATCAACGTCCATCGACATCCGTTCATCACCCGTTGTTCAACATTCTTCCATCGCTGTCCTTTGGCCACCGGTTATTCAACGTCGTCCACCACTATCCGTGATCGACATGTCCGTGATGAGCGGTCATTACACATGAAGATCATCCAACACCCGCTGCACGCGCAACCGTGCCAAGCCAAGCCAAGCCCCGGATTCGGGGGCAGCTCAAACGGGGATAAAGTAAGAGTTAGTGTGCGTAGCGTCAGGCGGCCATGTCTATTGCTCATGATGCCTGCAGCCAGCCAGCCAGCCAGCCAGCCAGCCATGGAAGCATGTCTGCAGGCCCGAGGCCGCGAGACATGCACGCCGATCCCATGGCCGTTGCACAAAGACGCTGCAATGCCAAACATGCACGGCATCTCCAGAGTCAGCAGAAGCCCCCCTTTGAGGTGGCATTGCAACGACTGCGTTGGCCATGGAGCAACATGAGGCTGAGATGGCACAACAGCGGGCGGCATCACGCAAACAAGCCCCGGCCGGGCCGGTGTAATATGCACGTCCAAACTCCCACTCGTCGGGACTTGCCATGAGCACAAGTTCCGTCTGTAGCAACCTTTGGTGCTAACGACCCCCATCGGACCCGGAGAAGCCGCCGAACGCCTCATCTACACCGACCAGGCCAAGCCCCCCCGGCCTAGACATGGCGGCCACCGGCTTAGACAATGAGATGCGGCAAGTCAGCTCTCCCCCCTCCCCCCGCCGGCCCTAGACATGGGATGGAAATCATGGCTGCCCTCCCTTGCAGGCAGCGGCGAGCTCCATGACGACCTGGCGCAGGCTGGGGCAGCACGGCGTGGACGGGATGGAGGCAGCTAGGCAAGGCCACACAGAGCTGACCTGCTTGCCGTGTCTCACAAGTTGTCTTGGTGCTGTTTCACGGGCAAGGTGCCCGGTAGGAAGATGCCGTTCGGAGAGGGCGAGGCATTCGGGCGAGCGAGCGAGTGGTCACGGCGTGGTGTTGAGCTTCTGGGATGGATGGGCAGAAGTACATAACTTGGGCAGCCTCCTCTTGGATTCCATGGCTGTATTGTTCAAGCATCAAGCCTCTCTAACCCTCCTTTTCCTCCCCCCCTCTCACCCGTTGTCCTCCATATCTCTTGTTCTCCATCTTTCCTTTCTGTGTTTCCTCTCCTCCGTCTCTCTCATTCCCTCCCCTACACCCATATAGCACAAGGTCAGCCAAGATGCGCTTCTTCAAGGCCCTCGTCCTCTCCGCCCTGGCCACAGTAGGCAGCACCGCCGCCGTTGCCAACAAGGAGCCCGAGATGTACGATGCCATCATTGTTGGCGGTGGTCCGGCCGGCCTCGCTGCCCTGAGCGGCCTTGCCCGTGTCCGTCGCATTGTGCTCCTCATCGACTCGGGAGAATACCGCAACCAGCCCACGCGCCACATGCATGATGTCCTCGGCTTTGATGGTGAGTCTTGGCAACGCATCCTTTACAACATCATCTAACCCTCGCAGGCGTCACTCCCGCCTACTACCGCTGGGCGGCCCGGGAGCAAATCTCCCACTACAAGACCGTCTCCATGACCAACGGCACCGTCACAAAGGTGACGCCCCAGAACAACTATACCCAGTACACCGTCTCCTTCTCGCACCCGGGCTCCAAGAACCGGACCGTCAAGGCCCGCAAGATTGTCCTGGCCACGGGCCTGCGAGACGTCCTCCCGGCCACGCCCGGCATCCGCGAGAACTGGGGCAAGGGCATCTTCTGGTGCCCCTGGTGCGACGGCCACGAGCACCGCGACCAGCCCCTGGGCCTGCTGGCGCCTCTCCGCGAGGTTGCCGGCCTGGTGCGCGAGATGGCCACGCTCAACCGCGACGTCGTGGCCTTTGTCAACGGCACCGACACGCCGGACGAGCGCGCGGCCGCCGACGAAAAGAGCCCCAAGTGGCAGAAGTACCTGCGGCTCAAGAACGTCCGCGTCGACAACCGCACCATTACGGGCATCCAGCGGCTCCGGAACGGCAGCAACGGCGACGAGGACCCGAGCCTGCCGTCGGTGGCCAAGACGGACCTGTTTGACATTGAGTTTAGTCGGGGCGAGCCCGTCGAGCGCGGCGCCTTCTTCGCCAGCTTCCCCTCGGAGCAGCGGTCCGACGTGGGCGAGGACATGGGCGTGCAGCTGTACGGCGGGCGGCTGGCGGCGAGGCCCGATGCCGGGCTGGCGACGAACATGCCCGGCGTGTTTGCCGTGGGCGACGCCAACTCGGACAATGTGACGAATGTGCCGCATGCGCTGTTTAGCGGCAAGCGGTCGGCCGTGTACCTGCATGGTGAGTACCTAGACTGGGATGATCATGAGTTGTTGATGTGAAGCTGACCAAGATGATAGTTCGCCTGGAGCGTGAGGATGCAGAGAAGCAGCTGGCCGAGGCCGAGGACGAGGACGAGGACGAGGAGGATGATACCAAGGAGAAGCGGGACGAGCACCTCGCGGCGCGGGATGTGTGGGAGCGCATGAATGGCGAGGCTGGTGACTTGCTGTTTGCGGGAGACTTTGACGAGGGCTTATAGATGGATGATGATGACGGGGAACTAGAGTTGATGACAAGCTAGAGAAAGACGAGCATGTAGAGAGACGACATAGACAGCGAGCATAGAGAAGTGAGAGTGGAATATACAAGCATATGCATTATGAGTTATACGTTACTTGTTACCTTGACTGGGTCATCATCACCCTCTGGCTTCCAACTGTCCAGCATGGCATCCAGCTGCTCATGACGCACCAGCGCGCCCTCAAACGACACCAGGTCGTCATACTGGCCCTCGGCAATCTTGTCATACACGGCCGCCACGCTCCTCGCCGCGAGGGGAAGCTCCCGCTGCCAGTCGGCCCACTGCCAGGGCTCGACGACGACCTCATCCGTCTCAAAGTCGTGCACCTCAATCTCGACGTCGTCGACGTAGGAGCCGGCGTGCAGCACGGTGCCGCCGTGGGAGACGACGCGCAGCTCGCCCCTTTCGCCGTTGGCGGTCCAGACCAGGGCCGGTTCCGTCGGGAAGGATTGGCCGCAGGCGGAAGCGGACAAGGACCGGGGCGCCGGGCTGGGATGTCGGCGAGCCCCGGAGGGTGCTGGTGGCGATGACGAGGTCCGGGACGTTGGAGGGGACCGAGTCTGTGATGGCGCCGGAAGAGTCGCCGAGTTTGGTCGTGCATCGTTGGAGGTGGAGGTGAGGCGTGATTGAAGAAAAGTCGCCCAGGACATGCTGGACCTGGTCAAAGACTGTTGATGTTAATAACTTGTCGATATAGATACAAGGATGAAGCAGACTGTGATATCGACGACGTACCATGTCCAAACCCAATCGTCACAATGTTGCCTCCGACCTCTCTCTGCATAAAGTACCGCACCGTCGACGGCATCACCTCGCGATGATTCAAGCCGCCCGCTGCACGCACCTCGCTACTAAGAACTTTGCCGATACGACCCTCGCGCAGCAGCCGCCGCATCGTCACAACAATGGGCGTCAGCTGGCCCTGCAGCCCCACGACGGTTCGAGCGCTGCTCTCTGGGGCGGCCCTGGCCAGATCTCCCGCCTGCTGGGCGTTGCTGGCCAGCGGCTACTCGACATGGAGAGTCTTGCCGGCCTTGACGCTGGGCAGGGCCGAGTCGTGGTGGACGTCGACGCGCGTAGCTACGACGACGAGGTCAATGTCTGCGTCGGCGGCGAGCCGACTCTGGGTCTCCGTATGCGCGTGTTTCCGCCGGGAGGTTGAAGTGCTTGATGTCGGCCTCGGCGGCGGCGACGGAGCTGTTGCAGAGGGCTACAATGGCGAAGTTGGCGCGGCCCCGGGGGGAGAGGAGGTAGGGGAGGTGGGCGTTGGCGGCCCAGGAGGTGGCGGCTCTCGAGGAAAGGCCGACGAGGGCGGTGCGGATGGGAGGCATGGCCATGTGTGTTGGATGGTTATCGAATGTGCTGTGCTGTTGAAGCTGAAGCTCATGTATTGAGGTTGAAGCTGATGTGGCCATGGTAGCTCATGTTGCTGATATATGAGCATTCGCGAGTTGCAGGCCGTCGTCATGATGCCATGAGATTTCCAAGCATGCTTGGTAATTGTGTCGTTGGTGATTATCCATGTTGAATGGCGGCTCCAACCTTTCATCGCCAAAGCATCATTCCTATGGGCTGTCAGCATTGCTTCGGGCGCGAGCTGTAAGCCATTTCGACATATTGATGCGGATTTCTAAGCATAGGGATACCCGAACTGACCGAGCCAAACCTATCATTAGCTGCGGAGGACTAGTATTTATCCATACCCGTTGAGATTCAGGTTGATGCTTTCAAGCCTCGCATCATGGGTAATCCACCAGTACGAGGCCACATCAGCATGATTGATGCTGTATTTCCGAGCATAAATTGATACCGGCGATTGCTAGAGAGCTGTGCTACATGTAGATGATGAGGATTGATCCTACGACAGAGTTCGTCAATCGTTTGACTAGACTTGGCCAGCTTCAACGCGAGTTAGCCTATGGTTATAGTCGAGAAATGGATGCCGAGTTTCAATCCGATTGACCAGCTACCATGGGACTAACAATCTCTGCTGAGCTCTGAGCCATTGTTGCTACTTGGGAAAAACGAGTATATCCCCTGACATCGAGTCTCGTCAAGTGTTGCATTAGACTGGCCTAGCTACTGATGCAGTCCCATGAGGTCGTTGAGGTAATTGATGCTAGATTTCCGACCGTAACTGGCAAGCCACCTACCATCGACCATCTTGACCGAGCTCTCAACCATTTATAACGGATTGATGGCCATCTATAGTGTCGAGTCACTCAATTGTAGTTTTCATTCCTTGGCATCAGCAATTCACGCCAGCCAAGACATTTGTCAATGTCGGTAAAGGATTAATCTCAGGTTCTCACTCAGTAGTGCCATTCATTAATGGCCATCTTGATGGCTTCATCCCTCCATTGAGAAAGACATATCCCGCAACGCAATTCCCCATTACAGCTCATCCTACTTTACCTCTGCAAGCAGTGAGGCCATCGCCAACAAGACCTGCTGACCAGCTGCATCCCCAGCACGGCCCACGCGTCATCCTGCGGTCCTCTTTTATCCCCACGGGCGCACCAACTTTCCCCAGCCGCCATGCCGGACAAGACCGGAGAACGGCCGGTGTGTGGCCTGTTTTCCTGCTTGTTGTATAAGGTTATGATGCGACCGGATCCACGTTGCAACGGTTGATTTACAAGTAGATGGGGGAGTTGCAGACGCAAAATGGTGCTTATTTGCACTGCGCGCTGCGACATTGGGCCTTGTTCGTCGCCGTGGCGATGGCCATTGTTTGATTCAAAAAGGCCGACTCTGCTCGACGAAGCCGTGTCTCAGCCCGGCTATCATGGCATGTCGTTGAGTCTGCCAAGAAGCCAAGAAGAAACTGGCCCTGCGGTGCAACGATTGCCGTCGCCAAGCAACGGGGCGGGAAATATCCATGTGAGGCTCAACGGTAGGCTTTTCTCTTGGGCCACGGCGAATTATCGACGGAGGGAGACCAAGGCTTGGCGCCCCA
Source organism: Pseudonectria buxi (assembly GCA_003693545.1). Lineage (NCBI taxonomy): Eukaryota > Fungi > Ascomycota > Sordariomycetes > Hypocreales > Nectriaceae > Pseudonectria > Pseudonectria buxi. The sequence continues at coordinate 39,637 of QUZG01000148.1, forward strand.
GGCCCGAGCAGAGGAACAAGAGGAGAAATCTCGATGTCGGCCGCCCTCGCCCGGAGCCGAGAAAGGATCTTTAGCCTCATATGACGGGCTGGCTCATCGGTGGAGCCGTGAGTGGAGCGGCAAAAGGGCTCAAAAGCTGCTGCCTGGCCTCGAGTCTGAAGTCTCCAGTTTCTCTGGCAAAGAACCTGGTCGAAAGTCCGTCGAGACGTCATCGATGTGGTAAAAAAAGTCCCGATGGATGGCGCCCTACTAGCGGTGGAGGGCTGCCTTTTGCCAACCATTGCTCCATTCGGCCACGGTCCGGAGACAAAGAAAAGTATCGACGTGTTTCTCAGTGTCGAGAGGGGTGAATTGCTGCCGGCTTCGTTTTGCTGTTTGCTGGTGTTGATGCTGTTGCTGCTGCCATTGCCATCTTACATTCTCAGTCTGCTCCATCAGCCCAACATGTCTCAACTGTCTCATCCGCAAGATGATCCCCAGATTCCGGCACAGTAGGATTTCCACTCTCATCACTGCGTCCGGCTCCATCCTCTCCATCCTCTCCATGGGGGGGCATGGGGGGGCTCGAGTGGCGCCGCGAAACGGCCGGATAGAGCGGCTCTCTCGTCGATGCCGGAAGCTCCACCTCCACCACGCCGTCTCACCACGATGATGATTCTCAGACGGAATATCCGTCCTCGACTGGGGGAATGGCCTGTCTCTAACTGTTTCCGGGGGTCACGCCCAGTGATGTCAGCTGCGGGCCCTCTTCTGCTACTCTTCCCGTCTGCCCTTGTCATGACTGGCCGTTGCTTGCATTGGCCTACCACGATGGCCGGAGGCGACCCCAGCTATGTCATGGCCGTTGATGGGTTTCCAAAAGGTTACTTGGACTAGCAGAGGCTTTCTTTGTGTCTACGGCCTGAATGTAACGTAAGAAGAGAGACATGTTTGCTAGTCATTGATTGAGCTTTGACCTCGCCCTACGTTACCATCTATATATACTACCCAAGTCGTCCGCCCTCTTCGTCTATATACTCGAGTCGTCCGCCCTCCAAGAACATCTATATAGGTACTCAAATAGTCTGCCTCCAACCAGGGTATCAAGGGCCATCAGCCTTGCATCAACCTTCTCATCTTACCCTTCATCCCCCCTCCGCCCACGATGCCAACCCAATTCTCCAATGACCCTCCGCAGGTCATGGATCACAGCGACCTGCACGCTGCCAACGAGCGGCTCGACGAGACCAATTCGTCAAACCACGAGACGGCAGCGGAAAAGGAAGAGCCCACCCATCCCCAGCGGCTGGCCAAGCTGGGCACCCACGACAAGTATGAAATCACAGAGGACGACTGCTACGACGAGCTGGGCTTTGGCTTCCCCAAGTGGAAGAAGTGGTACATCCTGACCGTCGTCTTCTGGGTCCAGGTCTCAATGAACTTCAACACGTCCCTCTACTCCAACGCCATCCCCGGCATCGCGGAAGAGTACAATGTCAGCGAGCAGGCGGCCCGCTGCGGCGCCATGATCTTCCTCGTCTTCTACGCCTTTGGCTGCGAGCTGTGGGCGCCCTGGTCCGAGGAGTTTGGCCGCTATCCCATCATCCAGCTGTCCCTCTTCTTTGTCAACATCTTCCAGCTGCCCGTCGCCCTCGCCCCCAACTTTGCTTCTATTCTTGTCGGCCGTGCCCTCGGCGGCCTGTCTACCGCCGGCGGCTCCGTCACGCTCGGCATGATTGCCGACATGTGGGAGTCGGACAACCAGCAGTACGCCGTTGCCTACGTCGTCTTTTCGTCTGTCGGCGGCTCCGTGCTCGGTCCCATTGTCGGTGGCTTCACCGAGCACTTTCTGGCCTGGCGCTGGTCCATCTGGATCCAGCTCATCTTTGGCGGTGCCATTCAGATCATCCACCTCCTCACCGTCCCCGAGACCCGTGCCACTATTCTCATGAACCGCATCGCCAAGAAGCGCCGTGAAAACGGCGAGAACATCTGGGGTCCCGATGAGCTCGTCCCCTTCCGCGACCGCTTCTCCTTCAAGGAGGTCATCACCACCTGGATCCGCCCCTTCAAGATGTTCCTCACCGAGCCCATTGTCCTCGTGCTCTCGCTCCTCTCCGGTTTCTCCGACGCCCTCATCTTCATGTTTATCCAGTCCTTTGCCCTCGTGTACAGGCAGTGGGGCTTTGGCACCGTCGAGATCGGCCTCTCCTTTATTCCCCTCGGCATCGGCTACCTTCTCGCCTGGGCTCTCTTTGTCCCCGCCATTTGGCGCAACACCAGGGAGCGCAAGGAGAAGCCTCACGATGAGCGCGCCCAGTACGAGTCTCGCCTGTGGTTCCTCCTCTACACGGCGCCCTGCCTGCCCATTGGCCTCATCGGCTTCGCCTGGACGATCCAGGGCCCTCCCATTCACTGGATTGGATCCATGATCTTTGCCGCCCTGATTGGCATTGCCAACTATTCCATTTACATGGCGACTATTGATTACAGTAGGTTTTGCCTTGTCCCAGCTGAAGTTGCATCTGCTAACCTTTGCCTAGTGATCTGTGCTTATGGCCCATACTCTGCCTCGGCAACTGGAGGCAACGGATGGGCTCGAGATTTCCTCGCCGGTGTCCTAACCGTGCCCGCGCTCCCCTTTTTCCAAAACATTGGCCGGTCGAGCGGCAAGAACCTCGAGTATGCGTGTACCATTCTCTTCTGCATCTCGCTGCTGCTCGTCGTGGCCGTCTACATCATCTACTGGAAGGGCCCCGAGCTGCGCAAGCGCTCCGCGTTTGCCCAGGCGCTCGCGGGTGCCAGGGAAGAGCAGCAGAACGAGGGACGCAGAGGTATGTTTTACCTTGATCTTGCTCTAGTACATCTTGATGCTAACATTGTTAGGCTCTGGTGTTGCCATGCCCCAACGCCCCGGCAACGAGCGAACTTATAGCCAGCAGAACCGATTCTTTGGCGAGTCGCGTGTCACGCCCAGAGGCACTCCCCGCGGAACTCCCTCTGCAAGCCGTCGCAACAGTCACGCTGCCCCGGCTGCGAGGCATTGAGATGTGGTTGTGAGTCGAGTTTGCTAGGACTGGTTGCTGCGCAGCTGGGACATTTTGGACAAGGGCCAGTAGTTACTGGAAACATGGTAAAAAGTACGCAGCAATTGTTTTGGTCACTATACCCGGAAAAGAGACGCATATTGCTATAATACAATTTTAATCATTACAACATTAATCCTGACCCATGAGTCATGTTTTCGATTGACTCTGCAAACGCCTTGATTCGAAATGATCATGGGACGAGGTCTCAATATGAGACTGTCGATCAATCATGAACTGCCGTTGCCCCCCGGAACCAGGCAGCCAAGTACCCATTCACCGACCATGAGGATGCAAACTACGTTTCTCAAATGCACTCCTGTTGAGAGGAAGCAATGGACGTATCATGACCGATCCGAGCGGGCATAGTGTGACCTGTCCCGTGGAATTGAGATGTCTGCCGTGGGTACGCTGTCTGGGTTTCAAGGGAAGCTACAGACAGGTCTCAGCCGTCTCACGGACAAACATTGTATGCCTACCAAGATAATTGGCGGTAGCGAAGAGAGAAGCTATTCTTGGATTGTATTGGGAGTCATTCGACTGCACTCAGCCGACATGCCTTTGTTTCCTCAGACTGGAACGGCTTGAAAGATGCGAGCTTTCATGACACAGACGAGCTATGTAGTTACGGCACGACGGCCAAGTTTGCGGGTGAATCTCGCCGCTTGAGACTCATCCTCGGCCAGTTGACATGTCCATGGCAGGATTTGTCCTTGGGGTTGATTGCTTAAGCGACCCATATCATATATTCGACTCGTATCGTGGAATGCCATTTCTGTCAGGTCGTACCTCAGTCTTTCAACCCTCTGATGAATGACTCTCATAGCTAACCCAGCTCATGAAACCTGACTCGTCTTCATTTTCCGCACAGCAATTAGCTCCTTCACCATGTCGTCTTCCCATTGATTTACTGCCGCATGGACGCCCAAAGGCAATGGTCCCTTGTCAGGATCTCGAACCCAGCCAATATACGCATCGTGGGCCCGAACCAACTTCAACTCGTCCAAGAATCTTGCGCGAATACGAGCTGGGACGTTGTTCCCCTCCAAGCAAACACCTCTGCTGCGATTCGAACAAGAGACCCATGGCTCTTAAAAGACTGAGTTGTGATGGCGAAGCAGCAGCCAGGTTCTTGAGCTTGGCTTTTAAAAGCAGGTAGAAGGAAAGATGGCGATTACCACTGCTCAGATACGTGTCTTGGAGGCCCAGCTCATACACGGGAGGGTTAGAAGCCAGCCATCTCCTAGTCAATGATGCCAGAGAGCTCATGCCAAGATTTTCCATTAGGGAGCTGGAGGCGACGAAGAAGTAAATTGCGCCGAGTCAGATCATCATGGCAGAATACGGCGTCTTTGGGCCAATCTTGCACATGTGCTTCATGCACCAGTGTCGAACCCACGTCTTTGTAGTTGGACGTCACCTCAATGCCTTTGGGATCGGCCATGGGTTTGGACTTGAAATGCGGTTTCGAAAGCTGTCGCCTCCTTTGCAATAGCACCCAGCAATTCTGGCCCGTCGTTGAGGAATCCGGTATGCGGCCCGCCAAACACACCAAGCCGATGGCTAATGTTCAGAGATGCAGTAGTATCGCCGATGATACCGTCTGTGAGAATTTTCTGAACCCACGGATCGCTGAGACGGGCTGAATGCAGCTTGCCTATTGCCCGAATCAAGACGGTTATCAAGGATTCCTGATTCTCGGCGCTCATTGACTCCCATACGTCTTCCAACGTCTCCCCCTCGGCAACCTCGCTAACACAAAAGTCGAAGACTCGTCCACTTCCATCTGTCGCCTGACCCAGGCTCAGGACCTTTGGGACGAATTCTGGAACGAGAGTCGACGCAATCTGCTGCATAGCGGCAACAGCTGGAAAGTCGCTACCTTGTTCTGTTGTGGCCTCTAAGCGAACCACGCACGGCGGAGAACCATGACTCATGTGAGGAAAGTCTGCGCGGAAGACGCATTTGTCCCAGTCGTTGAGGAAAATGGACATGGCGGGGGACTTTTGGTGACGGGGGAAGATGTGCTCGAGCAGACATTGATCCGGGTGAACATGTCGTTTTGACATTTTCACCGTGTAGGCGGCAAGATGTAAGAGACATGAGAACTTACCGGCGGCTACATAGCAGCGTAACAACTCGAATGCTCAGACTGTCACCGCCTTCTTCATGGCTCATCCCGGCTTTGCACCGTCGGACGCTTTCGTTGGTGGTGAGCCACGGATGGAATACCAGAGATTAAATGGCTTTTTCTGGGCCCGGGTCGCAGAACGGAAAGAATGGCGGAAAAGTCAATCGAGGCGGACGGGAAATGTTTCATGCAGATCGATTTTAGTCTTTGATCCAAGACATTGACGACGGCGGCGTCGTCCCGAGGCGTCATGACGATGGTTTCACACAACTCCCTTGGCAGTGTCGTGCTCTCGGCATATAGAGTGCTGCTTTTTAAACCACTTCACTCCCGGCTAGTACATGGAACTTTGTGAATCCTCTTGTTTCCAATATACCACCGAATTCACTGAAAGACCCAGCTCATGTAATCCAACATGACAACCACGGATTCCCACAGCGAAGCTGCGTTCAGCAACAAGGCCGACATCGTCCCCGCCCCCGACAACGCAATCCTAAGTGACGATGAGCAAGAAAAGAGCTATCCCGATGGAGGCTCAGCGGCGTGGCTCGTTGTCCTGGGCGCCTGGTGCGCCATGGTCCCAGCCATGGGCCTGCTCAACTCCCTAGCCGTGCTGCAGGCCTGGGTATCCGAGCACCAGCTGTCCGGAGTCTCGCAGTCTACCACTGGGTGGATCTTTAGTGTCTACTCGTTCTTCCTGTTCTTCTGCGGAGCTCAGGTTGGTCAGTGGTAATGTCGATTCCCTGGATGAATGTGGCTAACGACTGCCAGGACCGATATTTGATGCTCACGATGCCAGGTTTCTGATTGTCCCGGGTGTCATTGGCATTACCGCTTCGTTGGTATGCTTGAGCTTTTGTAAAGGTACGCGAATGAATTGGATCTGTTTGCGACTTTGACTGACAAAGTTAGAATTCTATCAGTTCCTCCTCTCGTTTGGCGTCCTCGGCGGCATCTCAGCATCTTTACTCTTCAGTCCCAGTCTCTCCGTCATTGGGCATTGGTTTCTCAAACGACGCGCCTTGGCAACCGGAATCGCTTGTACGGCCGGCGGACTCGGTGGCATCGCTTTCCCCCTCGTCATTCTCTACCTAGCGCCTCGCATCGGCTTCGGCTGGGCCATCAGGATCGTGGCCCTGATATGCATCGTCCTGGGCGTCGTGGCATGCTGTCTGCTGCGCAAGCGTCTGCCGCATAATAAGCGTGCAGGGGCGCGTATCGATTTCAAGGCACTGGCGGACAGCAAGTTTGCAGCGACTGTCGTGGCCGTCTTCATGGTTGAGCTGGCCGTCTCCATTCCCTATACGTACATCTCGTCCTACGCCCTCTACTCGGGCTTTGAGCCGCGAAAGGCCTACTTGCTCAACACGCTGGTCAACGTGGGTGCGGTGCCTGGACGCGTGCTGCCTGGATACGTCGCGGACCGCTTCGGGGCCTTCAATACGATGACGGTGACGGCGTCTGCGTGTGCCATCTTGGTGCTGTCCATGTGGCTCAAGGCAGATGGCAACGAGGCCGTCACCACGGCGTTTGCCGTCTTGTATGGCTTCTGGTCAGGGGCCGCCATCAGTCTGATGCCGGTTTGTGTGAGTCAGGTCTGCAAGGTTGAGGATCTGGGTAAGCGGAATGGCACGAGCACCACCATTGCCAGCTTCGGAGTGCTCATAGGCATTCCCACGGCCGGAGCCATTCTCCAGGCCAAGGGCGGTTCGTATCAGGAGCTGATTGGGTACGCGGGAGCGTTTAACCTGGCAGCCGCCATTGCATTTGCCACGGCGCGCGTGGTGACTGTTGGATGGAAGCCGCTGGCCATCTTCTAGATTAAATTACATATGTCGTGTTGGGTATCGCTGGTGGCGCCTCCATCTCCTCCGTCAGCTTGAGTAGGCGGTTGGCCGTCACGTCGCAATCCTCTTTGTGATCTGACGATTCCCTGTACATCCGTTCGAATATCCGCTTCGTCTCTTCATCAAAGTACCCGGACGACTCCTGAGGGTAGTTGTAAGCAACTATGGTCTCGCGGAATGTCGCCGCTATTTGTTGATGTTGCTCGGAAAAGATGGCACACGCGAGACGGAGCTCGCGGCCATCAAGACCCGGGGGGTGGGATACTTTATGGAACACGCTAACATGGTCTGGGAATTTGACGCGCTGCGATTGCGGGTGAGCACTGTCTCGTTGGTGTAGCATGCGAGGGGAGTAGACGAACCATTCGGTATGATGCAGTGGTGCTCTGGAGCTTCATACCAAGGCCGCGACCGGTACTTAGGTCGCTCCAACGTTCTTTAGCATCTCCCGTCAAATCTGAGCCCAACGTCTCGAGCCAGCGGAGGCGAGACGATTCGACATAGCGGCTGTAGGCGGCCACGCTGACATGTCCTGCCCGTTTGTTAGAAGCTTTTGCTTTGGCGCGACGGTGCAACTTTACCCTGGCAGCATATGTTAGCGAGTCTACCACGAGGAGGCAACTATAGTCGCAGTCTTACCAATCTGTCCTAGAGTTGGAAATTAACATTAGCATGGACTCTTCAAACTCTCATCCAGCTGCAGCCAACGCACCATGTCCTCAGGAACAACGGGATGCCTGTCGAGATACGACCCCTTATCAGCGGTAAGGTATCCCTTTCTGCCTAGGGTTAGTGACACCCAGTGATCATGTATGAAGCTGGTGAGTTCCTTTGCTCTTTCGGCCTCTGCGGGAGGCCCGAGCCGCTGGCAACGCCTCAGCCGCTCGCGAATGTTGTACAAGAATCTAGTCGAGCTGACACGTGGATCTGACAACTCGCGAGGTCGGGCTTTTGATAAGTCGTGCATGATATGCTTCTTGACGCGTCCGGCAACCCTCATGATTGCGATTCAGGGCGTGGTAGATGGAGTTTGGGATTGTACGAGTTCAAGATTGCAAACTGTTGGATGACCACGAGACACAAGGCTTGGCTGGGTGGGTATATGCCATTGTCGGGGTTTTGCAGAAAACATGAATACCTACTTATCCGTGTCAGTTTGCTTCTTCAACTTGCCATCCATCCAACACAACAAGTTGCATGCAATTGCATGGGTCTACTTTTGCCTTGGGACAACTACGACTGCATCTACAGAGATGGCCGTATATCCAAAGATGAGGCATCACCAGCATCACCAGCGTCACCCTTGGTACTGCTCAGGTATATCAATAGAATCATGGCAATGAGCAATCAACACGCCTACGACAATAGCTTGAGGCCAGAGCCCATACACAGAAACTCAGACTTTCCTTGCTTATCAGCATGCCCAACAAGAATCGTGCAGATATCGTTTGTCAATTACTTCATGCGAAGCCAACTACTTGGCAAATCGCCCTTACAAGCCCTTGGTTGCCTCTCGCAAAGCCTCGTCAAGCTCCGTCTCGCCACGAACCACTTCCGCCATCGACGGATTGCGCGTCGAGATGCCGCCAGGGAGAAAGCTCAACGTCATCTCGACCCAATCGTCCACAATGGAAGCCGGTAAGATGCCGCCATAATACGCCGGCAGGTCCTCGCGCTCAACGGCCTTTACAGCAACCTCTTTTCCAAGCGCCTTGGTAAACGCAGCCTGCACGTCCAGCGGCGTGTACGCCCGCGGGCCGTGCAGATCAAAGATGTGAGGCTTTGCGGGGGGCTCAGACTGCTTGGTGAGCTCGGTGGCGAGCGCGATGCCAATGTCTTTGGTGGCGACCATGGACATCTCATAGTCGAGAGGCGTGGTGGCGGAGTAGAAGAAGGGCTCTGGCGCCTTGAGGGTGTCGGGGAACATGGTCCAGTTCTCCATAAAGTAGCTGCACCGCACGAAGACAATCTCGGGTATCTTGGTGGCCGCAAAGACCTGCTCGGCAATGTGGTTTGTCTTGATCTCGCCCTGCAGAGTCCGTCTGGTTAGTCTAGGTGGGTTTGTAGTACTTTGGCTGCCCACTTACAACTCCATGGTCAAACTCCGCTCCCATACTACTCAGGAGCACAAGTCTCTTGACGCTTCCAGCTTTTTCAACGGCATCCCGCACATTGTTCGACACATGGCGAGCATGTACCTCTATATCCCGGCCGTCGTAGGCCGGCGGCGTAACGACCACCACGGCATCGGCGCCGGAAAAGTCCAAGGTGGCCACATCCCCAACATCGGCCTTTTCCGCCCTGAAGCCGGACTGGGATGTGAACTCGGCCGGCGCCTTCTTCACGTCGCGATAGAGGCCAGTGATCTGGAGCGACTTGTGGCCCTGGGAGAGCAGCGAGCGGATCGTGGCCGCGCCCGTCTTTGTGCTTGCAGGTGCAATGACTATCTTCATTGTTGCGTGGTGTTGACAGGTTAGACAAGAGGTAAAGTTTGAGTTGAGGACTTGTCCTTGACAACGCTTCACCTTGTGAGCTTAAATCGTCGTGAATAACGCCCCTCACATGATACAGTGCGGATACAAGTAAGGTATTGTCATGCTGTGCTGGTGAAGCTTGATGCGGTTGCTTAGCAAAGTTAGCGTAAGACATCGTCATCTGATGCAATGCGGTTGGATGTTGGACCGAACTGCTTAAAACTAGCGGGCTAGGGCTGGAATCAGTCAACCATCAAGGTGATACCAGTGGGGATTGGAGATGCAGTATTGATAATGGAAGAGGCACAAGACTAATGCTAACGTGGATGTGTTGAAGAGCTAGAAGGCCCGGAGCATTGGCGGATTCAATACATTGTTTTGCTCTCAGTCAGCATCCTCTAAGCCTTGATAATCGCCTTGACCGATTCACGACCGCGCATTCCGACATGACACTTGAACACATCGCCCTGATACTTGACAGACTCGGGATACTTGTCTGGATCCTGCTCCTTTTCGCTCGTGATGTAGACATGCTCGCCAGCAAATCCAACCGCCTACCAAATGTCAGCTCTGCCAAGTTCTGCGTGGTGAATTGAGACATACCGTGATGCACCGGGTTGGCAGACGAATCTCGGCCGTCACCTCTCCCTCGGGCGAGACGCGGACAACCTTCCACGCTCCCCAGACAGCAACCCACAGATTGCCGTCCACGTCTTGGGCGTGTCCGTCAGGGCCGGCCCCTTCGTCCTCCACGCGGAAGAAGACGCGCTTGTTCGACAGCGCACCCGAGGCTTCTTCGTAGTCGTACAAATAAATGGTGCTGTCCGTCGTGTCTGTATAGTACAAACTCCGCCCATCCTTGCCAAAGCTCATGCCATTCGGGATAGTGGCGCCGGTAATGACAGGGCGAAGCTCGCCGTCTGGATCGAGCCTAAAGAGAACACCTGGAGACATCAGCATCCCATATACCGACAGTTGGTCTCAATGTCTTACCCTCTGGGGCAAAGGACGTGACGGATGGATCACACATGGCGCTGACCCAAAAGCGCCCCTTGGTATCTACACCGCCGTCGTTGGCCCTCATCCGCTCAGGCTTTCCATCTGCCTCCTCGGCAGCGGACCAGTACTTTTTGATGTAGTGAAATTCGCTGCTGTTCTTCTTGGCAATGCCGACGCCATACTTGCCGCCAAAGATGAAGCTATCCTTGTCCCCGTCGATGTCGGCCGTGATCCTGCGAGTGACTCTGTCAGAGTGGCCATGGGCTAATTCCTGATTTGATTTGGCACTGACGAAACAGAGTTTTCGTATTGCTGCTTACGCAGGGACTCGGGTCCCTTTTCCAAGTCGACGCGATAGACGATTCGGTTGAGAATATCAACGAAGCGGAGGATGTTGGCATCCGACTCCCAGAACGGGCTCTCTGCGAGGCCGCAGTTGAGGTGGAGGAAGGGCTGACGCGAGTGGTGTTAGTAGTTTCAGAAAAGACTGATGGATTTGGAAGCTTGCCTCGTCAACTGTAAACGTCTCCATCTTTTTGCCAGTGGGTGTGGACAGTGGGAGGTGAGTTGGTAGTGCTGTGAAGGAAGTGAGATGTTTATCGCGGAGCTTAAGTATCTATGACGAAGTCACGGTTGATCCACTCAGCTATCACAACCGCCATTATCGTCTGCAATAGGTTACTTACAGCCTGAAGGTGAGTTGAGAGAAACGAAGACTGAATTTGGGTTTGGACATGTTCACATATTCACTGTGAATATGGCATAAAGAATCATCTTGCTGATTGTCAAGGCTGATGAATTGCTCTACCCTCCCAGCCCCGCCCGAAATTGATACTCATGGCTGGATTTTTACAACCACCACACAACAGTATATCAGACATTGGGAAAAACCAAAACATGTCTACATGTCGGTTAAGTATCTGATCCAATAGAATGGGACATTTTATGCCCAAGTACCTACCTATGCACTGCCAAGATGACCAGTTCTGCAGGGCATTGTTATAGGGTACCGGCAAAGTTGAGAAATGCATCGCAACAAGTCAAAAAGAGTCAGACGCCAGAAGCGTGCTCTTGACTGGTATTTATGGCCTTGAATATCTATCCAAGCAAGCAAGTATCTTGCAGTGAGTGCAAACTTGATCTGGTGAAACGCCCAAAGATGAGATGCAGATAATTATGGGGCATGGGATTCGCTTATCTCGCTGATCATGGAGTTGGCACATGAATCTGCATCCGGGTGTGAATAGCTGCACGCTGCCAGTATTCTAGAAGCGTCAAATGCGCCTAAATATGCGTGGCAGCTGCGGATTATGGCGGTGCGCAGTCAATCCCGATGTTTCGTGTGAGCCAGGATCGACGCTCAGACACGGCCGATATTGTGGTGCTGTCAGGCTTAGGACGATGCTTAACTTGTTCCCCACGGGGAATGAATATCATCAATTCGTTGAATGCTGCGTCTCCATGGCCACTCAAAGATCCAGGCACCGCCAAGTCGGTTTGTGGCTAGATTCAGGAACCGATGCGGCTCTACAGCTAGCGTTGCAGAATAAATAACTTTCAGGCTGATTTTAACGTCTTTTACAGCAGCATCTCTTTGGCTGGGCTTTTGTTACACCATGGTGATGTCCTCCTCCAGAAGCGGTAGACAGCTGATCAACACCCAACATTGATGATGCCCGTCTTCCCTTTCATCCGTGACCTCTCTATCCAGCACGTGTGCCCATTGCCTCTTCCAATTCACTCACAATAGCTTCCTTTTTTTCCCCCGGGCGGGTCTAGACCCCGATCCGAGCGGCATCCACTTGGCGCATCCTAGTCTCCATCACAACCCAATTACACCTCACAACCTGGAAAATTTGTCCCTCCCCCTTCTGTTCACTCCTTCTAGAAGACGTCGTCTATGAAGTGGACTCTGGAGAAGCCTCGAGACAACATCAAATGAGGCCCGTGGGGTACCCGCTGCCTCCCTCGAGCAGCCTGCCGCCTCTCGCCACCCTCAAGACGCTCAGCGAGAAGCAGATCCTCTTGGCGTTGCAGGGGCTAGCCGACATCTACTGTCCGCTGCCCGCATCCCTCGCCCTTAGTTTGGACGGTGGGAAAGTGTGCGACGCGGCATCAGCTTCCGTGGCCGATTCCGGATACACTTCTGGCACCGAAGACGACTTCAACGATGATGGGCATGGTCTCTTGGCCCTGCGAGCAGATGGCTTCGAGCGCGCCTTTGTGGAGCGCTGGTTGACGGGCTTCATCTCGCGAGCTGACGAGTTGCCTTGTCTGAGTTGCAGTGAAGCACTCCAACGAGCTCTCGATCAGGCGTCGTGCGTACTAGAATCCTTTTATGCCAACCTGGCTCAGGCGGATGAGCCAGGCGACGAGGAAGATGTTGGCTTCCTCCGAGAATTCTCATTCAATCTGTCTAGCCCGGAATCCAACGTCGGCAGCACCCCCGTCGAGGTACGCCTCAACGACGGCCTCGCAGGGAAAAGCTCGTCAGACCACGAGGACGTCGGCCTCCAGAGCTGGGGCGCTTCCATTGTGCTCTCGGAGCTCATCTGCGCCGACCCGTCCCGCTTCGGGTTGACTCGCTCTAGTCTCGGCCCTGCTCCGCGCATCATCGAGCTCGGCGCAGGCACGGGACTCATCAGTCTTGTTCTCGGGACCATGCTTCCTCGCATCGACATCCCCGACCCTACCGTCATCGGGACCGACCACCACCAGGCCGTGCTCGCGAATATGCGCGCCAACATTGATGCCAACTTTGGCGCCCCGGCGCCCGTCGAGGCTGCTCTGCTGGACTGGGCCGCGCCCTCTTCTGAGCCTCCTTTTCATCTTCCTGCCGACATGCTGATTGCGACGGATGTGGTGTATGCGCCACAGCACGCGGAGTGGCTGCTAGACTGCGCGACGCGTCTTTTATCGTCGGATGGCATCTTCTGGCTGCTCATTACGGTGCGACAGAATGGCAAGTTTGAGGGAATCAGCAACACGGTCGAGGCTGCTTTTGCAGTCGAGGATCGGGCGCGTGGAGCAGATGGCCGCAGGCTTGATATTATCGAGACGCAGGATCTGGAGAAGCGCCGAGGAGTTGGGCGTGGTGATGAGAGTGGTTATAGATTGTTCAAGATTGGGTGGGCGTGAGCTTTGCTGTTACTCGGATGATGAAACTGGTTAGAGATGGAATACACTCGGATAGAACTGTTTAGATTCACAAGAGATATAGACTCAGATAGAACTGTTTTAGAGATGGACAAGAGCTATAGACTTGGACATGATTACATGAATGGCTTAGAGTCAAGTCATCAATATCGAATTCACAGAATTAGCCCAATAGTGGCCAACACTCTATTTTATTTTATACGGCTTACCACAAAGCCATGACTTAACACGGCTCTAGCATAGAACACATTCACCATACGCCAGCCAAAGTCTTGCTCCGGAAATGTCTTCCAAACTGCAACGGTGACTTCAGATGAGCCACCCGCCTCGCCACCCTTCTATTTCTAGACATTGGGCCCATTGCCGCGGTCCAGGATGGCATGTGGCAACGTCTCGCGGACCAACACGACGGCATGCCTCCCCGCATCGTCTTGACCGAGGACCAAGCCTGGGATTCGGTGGGCACCGCGGTCGCTTCTCCGCGCTCCTGGGTCCCTGGTCTGGTCTCGGCAAAGCGATCGCGCCATTTGCTTGGTCATGGATGCGTCCCACATGCGAATGGCAGCTGCGGCTTACGAGCAGCTGCTTTGATCTAGGAGGTCAAAGAGGACATGGTGCGTATCAGATGAAACGATGTGGCTCCGCACGATGAACGTAGACGTCGTGTGGATGACAGCTGCTGGCTCGTAACAAGATGAGTGCGAGGAATGGTTATCAGCAAGTAGAAGATTGTCTATGCGACGCGCTACACCAGACGCGGCTCTTATTCACGACAACGTGGCGGAGATGGGCAATTTGACAACAATCCACGATTCAATGCATCCAAGCTTGCTCGTGAAAATCTTTGGCTCTCAAGGGTCCGAGTTGCAGGTGCGCACATCTACATCCGACCGCGGATCATGAATTGACTCGGCCATTGGACTGCAGAGCATGCATAATGAACAAGGTTTTGCGACAAAAACCCAGCGGCTGCGTCAGTTGGAAAAGACTAGAATTGTCTTGGAAAGCCAACGGCCGCGGACCGGGAGCGACTCGAGAGTCTGCACGCGCGGTTGAGGCGTCTACGGGCCCGGATATAGGTTAACTAAGACCAAGTGGATGGCCCCCTTGCGCCCCCCCAAGAAGCTTCCCCACGACAGAATTGCTCAACGAGATAGCAGAGCCGGTCTGGTTGGTCGAGGGGCAATGCTATGTGTGAAGCGAATTACTTGAACCGATTAGGTAGGTGGCTGGAGCCATCGATTGCCGCTCTCCATCTTGTCCATACAATGGCTCGTAGCATCACGGCCCTAGCGCTCGGGACCTGGCCGAATCTGCCGTGTCGAGGCGTCCCAGAGGCCGACTTCTACGGGTCTTCTCGAAGGTTGGGAGCCACTCGGCCCACATGCGGCTCGTGCAGGCGTCATCCGGTTCCTCTGCTGACACGACAAAACTCAGGGGTCCAGGGCCTCGTGCGCAAAAGACGAGTTTCGACAACGTAACTGCTTCGGCGATGGGCGCGAAAAGGGCCGAGGACGAGGACGAGGCCTGCATGGAGCAGCGAGGCCTGGGGCTTGCTGGGGCTAGGCTGCTTTGCCCTCGCGAGACCCTGGAGGTGCTGGGCCCAGCAGGCGACGCTCATGATTCGAGAGCATCGTGTTACTTTAAGCAATACGCATCAGAGCATGCCGCAGAGATCTCGGTGGGACCGAAGCCTGCACTCCGTACTTCGGTGGTTGGGGCTGGTGGACCTGGACCTGGACCTGGACCCGGGCCGGTCGATGTTTATAAGCCTCGAGCTGCCATCGAGGCCGTCGAGTCGTGTCTCGTCCGTCGTATTGCTTGCTCTCCTAAACTGTAGCTCCTCAAGACACATCTCGCCATGTTGGAAGACAATGCCAAGAAGCACGGCGAGCCCGTCCATCAGTCCGCCAGCGCCATCAACGTCGGCGAGACGACCAACGAAATGTCCGACGACCGCCTCAAGCAAATCGCCGCCGACGGCAACGCCCACTTCCACCGCCTCGGATGGAAGCGTCTGACCATCATCACTATTGTCGAGGCCGTTGCCCTCGGCGCCCTCAGTCTGCCCCAGGCCTACAACGTCCTCGGCATGTTTGCCGGCGTCTTCCTCACCATTACCCTCGGCATCGCCGCCATCTTCACCAGCTACATTGTCGGCCAGGTCAAGCTGGCCCATCCCGAGATTTGTCATTATGCAGACGCTGGCCGTCTGTTGCTGGGACGCTGGGGATACGAAATCTTTGGAGCCGCATTTGTCCTCGAGCTGCTCTTTGTTGTGGGATCCCACGCCCTCACTGGCAGCATCGCCCTCGTCAACATCAACGGCGGCCACGTCTGCTCCGTCGCCTTCTCTGCCGTCTCGGCCGTCATTCTCCTGGTTCTCGCCATCCCGCCCTCCTTTTCCGAAGTGGCCATTCTCGGCTACGTCGACTTTGTGTCCATTATCGGCGCCATTGGCATCACCATCATCGCCACGGGCATCAAGGCCTCGGATTCCGACCACGGCCTCTCCGGCGTCGACTGGCACACCTGGCCGCAGCCCGGCCTGACCTTTTCCAAGGCCTTTGTCGCCGTGAGCAACATTGTCTTTGCCTACAGTTTCGCCATTGGCCAGTTTTCCTTCATGGACGAGATGCACACGCCCCAGGAGTACATGAAGTCCATCTGGGCCAGCGGCACCATCCAAATCTCCATCTACACCCTCACCGGCGCCATCTGCTACGCCTTCATCGGGTCGACGGTCAAGTCGCCCGCCCTGCTGTCCGCGGGCCCCCTCATCTCCAAGATTGCGTTTGGCATTGCGCTGCCCGTCATCTTCATCTCCGGCTCCATCAACAGCACCGTCGCCCTGCGGTACATGCACGGCCGAATCTTTAAGAATTCCATTCTGCGGTACATCAACACGCCGCTCGGCTGGGCCAGCTGGATCCTCATTGTCACCATCTTCACCGTCATTGCGTGGATCATCGCCGAGGCCATCCCCATCTTCTCCGATCTTCTGTCGCTGTGCTCGTCCCTCTTCGTCTCGGGCTTCTCCTTTTACATCCCTGCCGTCATGTGGTATGTCTTCCTCCGCAAGGGCAAGTGGTACGCCCGCCACAACATCGTCATGGCCATTGGATGCATCATCGTCTTCATCATTGGCCTCGTCACCCTCGTCGGCGGAACGTACTCGGTCATTGTTGATATTGTAAGCCAACCTACCCCCTTGCAATCTGGAGTCTTTTTTTACCTCGTGCAATCTGAGATCTTTTTTTACTAACCAAGCTACAGAGAGATCAACTTTCCAGCGGAACGGCCAATTCTCCATTTAAATGCAGGTCGTCTTAATATTGCTTATTAGCTTGTAACAACATTGGGCTTTGAACCCAGCTTTTCCAAAACACAGCAGACGAACCGGCGCAAAACACGCGCCCAGTTCACCATGTACATAGATTGCTGTTGTTGCTTAAAAGCTTGTCTGAATTAAGAATCATGGGGAGCGAGTCTTTGAAATCTTAGAACTTAATGCAAAGTCATGAATACGCACGGCTGAATGTAAGCATCCGAGGCCGGAGCAAGCGTGGGTGCAGATTTGCAATTTTTTTTTTTTTACTGTAGAATAGACTACGGGACCTTTATTAATCGTACAATGACCCTCTTTTTCATGATGGAGATGTTTTCTGTGGCGAAATCGTAAAGGGTACGTCTGTGAACCCCAGACTCGGCGTGACTGCTTAACCGTCATGACCAACCTGGTAATAGCCATCACGGCAGCACTTGGTACCCATCATGATGGCACTTGTCATCACGACACCACTCAGTAAAGAGCGCGGGCATGGCGCCGGGCGTTGCCGTTGCCAGCCGCGTTGCGGAGCCACTGGATAAACGTGTCGAGGGTAAAACTCTTGGGCAGAGCATCCCCGGTCTCGGGCTCACTAGCAGCGGGCTCCGTGGGGGCAGGCTGGGCAACCGAGGACTCGGCCTCGTCGGAGAAGACGGGCGTGGGCGCCGGAGTGGCGAGGCCGGTCGTCGGGGTGGGCTCCGGGGTCGGGCCGGCGGCGGCGGGAGGAGTCGAGGCTGGGGGCCGGCTGCCCGAGGATCCGCCCTTGTACAGGGCTGGGCCCGGCATCTTGTAGTCGCTAATGGTCGTGTACGGGTTGAAGACGATGCCGGCGTTGTTGGGCTTGTACAGCTCCGTGCCCAGCACGCCCTCGGGGTTGTCGGTGCCCGAGCCCGTAATGGCAATGTTGATGCACTGCGGGTAGTTTTGCGCCCCGTTCTCGGAGCCGGCGCCGTGCATGGCGATGATTTCGTGGCGGAAGACGTAGTTGCCCGGCGCCAGCGTCTCGGGCACCGTCGACGTCCACGTGTTGTTGTTCTTGATGAGGTCCTGCGCGGCCCATTGCTGGCTGACCTCGTCGATGCCCGCCTCGTCAATCTTGACCCATTTGAGCGCAGCCGCGTCGGCACTCGAGCAGTCTCCGTCGCACTTGGCGACGTAGGTGAAGACGGGGCCCTTGTGCGACTCGGGCCAGGGAGACCACAAAAAGTCGACCTTGCCGCCGGCCTTGACCGACGCCGTGGCCTTTCCCGGCGCCGCCTTTTTGTGGCAGTTGATGTCGGCCGTGCCGTACGCGTCCGGCGCGACGTAGCCGTTGTCGAGGTTCTCGGCCGACCACCCGGCCACCTCGGGCACCGGCTGCTTGTTCTGCTTGGCGTAGTAGTACTCGTGCTTGTAGCCGCCGTGGTAGACGCCGTCGGTGCGGAAGCCGTTGACGACGCCGTGGGCGACGACGCTCGAGGCCAATGCGCCAAGCACGGCGATGCTGGTTCGGAGAGACATGTTGAGCAAAGGTGAGGGCGAGTGAACGTTTGGAAAGAATGTATAATAGTCAACTGTGAAAGACCAGCTTTACACGAAGAAGAAGACGGAACAAAGAGTGAATACAGCAAAAGAAGGTGGCCTGCAGAGTCAAGAATAAGACGACAACCAGCGAGTCTTGTTATTTCTATACTTCTTGCCAGTCCTACATCGTTGACTGACTTGTCCTTGTAGTCAACTGCCTTCGTTTGTAAGCGCTGCACCCGTATCAGACTATACGTCCATCTTCTCTGAGAGTGGTGGAAACTCGGCCTCGTCTCAGCTTTCGTGGAGAACAGTCAGTTTCCGCATGACAGGTTCTGCCAAGCTGTAGTAGCATCGCCCCTATCTGGCTGCCGACTGACAGAATCCATGCACAAAGCAACTGAGTGCCGCCAGGGTGAAACAGGAACGGCAAGTTTAACTCGGAGAGGTTTCAGGTAGGCCACGCGCACGCGAGATGCCCTTTTTGTGTATATCTTGGCACGTTATTGGTGGCATGCCTTGTTGCACTACTGGATATTCTACCGCGAGTCTTTGCTGCCGGATATCTCTTATTACATGACCGTTGAAAGTGCTGCTGCCTGTTGCTTATGAGAGGTTCAAGTATGGAGTATAGCGAGATGGCGTTGACATGAGTGACGGCTAGAATAGCGGCTGCAGAGGATATTATCTTGTCAGTTAAAAGTCGACAGGGTTTCAACATTAATGTAGAAGTTCATTTGCATTGAGAACTAAATTCAAGTCTGGAGTCGTGGTGTATACCGCCAACGACTATTCAGGAGAGGAGTTGACACTTGTCAGGGAGACACAAAGGCAAAATGTAGCATACCAAATTACGGAAACTGATGAGAATATAAACCTCACTAGAAAGTTGCTTCACATTTCTCAACACATGTATTGGGTATCTAGTTCATACAACTGCTAATCATAAAACCACACCAATACCTTCTCAGATGGTGGCACCAGTCAGAGTCACGGTATAGTCGAGGCCCTTTGAAACTTCCGGCGTCAGCGAGAAGCCATCGTAAAGAATCAACTTCTTGGGCGTGTTAGCAATGACCAGGCTGACTTCCTCGTCGCCCTGCAAAGACACCGAGGCCGCACCATTCGTAAGATTGACGTATCGCGCCTTTGCGCCGCTGGCGCTGTAGACGGCGAGGGTGCCCGTGTACTCTGCATTGGCAGTCACCTTGACCTGCACCGTTCTGCCCGACGCCTTGAGAGGGATAATGTTGGAGCCCATGTACCGAGGCCGGCGGGCAGACTTGACCTTGTAGCTGCCGCTGCCCTGGGCGTCGAGGTTGTTGTAGTTGAGCGTCCGGCGTTGGGCGAAAAAGGCCCTTTGGGCCGCTGCGTTGCCAATGTCCAGGTACGCCATGTGAGCCCAGTACCGTCCCACAATCTGCCCGACGGTGGCGCTGCGGGATACTCGAGCAAGAGTGTGCAGGGGAGTCTCATTGCTTCCCGGGCTGTACTGAAGCATGAGCTGGCGGATGACATCCGATCCAAGACCCTCAAACTTGTCTGGGTTGTTGGTAAGGTAGGCGAGGAACGGCCAGGCCTGATAGTAGTTGCCCGAGCCTGGGGTTCCGTCGACAATGACTTGGAACGAGTCGCCAATGACCTTGGGCAGCTCAATGGTGCTGTCCATGGCAGGCTGGCCGTGCTTGGATCTGGCTTGGGCGCATAGATCAGACGTTCCATAGGTATCGGCAACCCAGTTGGCGACAGTCTCCCACCAGGCTCCCGTCCGGCCCTGGTCGACCCACGTCTTCTGATGATAGTGCAGAACGTGGCCGTACTCGTGGACGGTGACGGCCGGGTTGCTGAGGTGCTCGTTGACAACCTCGAGCCAGCCAAAGCCGCCATCAGAGTGCATCACGCCCGCTGCGTTGCCCGAGAGGCTGGGCACAGAATATGCATTCATCTTGTAAAAGGGCCCGTTGTCACCTCCGTTGAAGGAGAGACCCGAAGACCGCCAGCCGAGCTTGCCGACGAAGCAGTCATAGGCGGCCTCGAGCATCTCCAACGACGCCTTTGCGGCGTCTGGGGCGCCATTGTAGACTTGGAAATGGGCCGAGTCCCGGTGAGAACCGCCGGGGCCAATGCTCGGGTTCGGCTGGTAGGCAGCCTGGCGTGAAGTGAGGATTGACGATTCTCCCTGAGGAGCTGCGTTGCCGCCGGCGGCATGCAGAAGAACAATGGCCAACAGGCTGGAGACTCGGGCCATGGCTAGAGATGATGATTGATGCTGTAGAAAATAGATGGCTACCAGAACAGCCTACTTACACTGCCTTTATATCCAGCTGCCATGTCCATAAGGAGCCAGGCGCTCCGTGGCTACCATGTCGGTCCAGAACGCGGACATGGATGCCATTGGTGCAGCAATTATCTGTTTCTGGTTTCATCTCGGCTGCCTCGTTGGAACAAATCCGCGTTTCACCAGCCAGATCAGGACTCGGATTCGTAAAGAAATGGGATGAAGCCCACCCTCGGCTGCGAGAGAGCGGCGTTGAGACTACTCCTCCTGGGTGTCACGTGGCTCCTGGGGTATGACGGACCCAGGCTTCTGACACGCTATCCAGGGATCCCAGACTCTTTTGACAGCGCCGATTGCCTCATCGTCGCTCCACTTGCCTCCCCTTCACTTAAGCTCTCCGACCCTCATTGTTTCAGCAGCCAGCAGCTAGCAGCCAGCAAATGGACCGGAGCCAGCAGCAGCAGCAGCAGCAGCTCCAAGACGGCGAGAGCCGCAGACCCCTCCTCGAGGGCCAGCAGCGAGAGCATGGAGATGACGAGGTCGACGAAGCCATTCAGAGCCCGTCTCGCGCCTTTACCCGCAATCTTGGCGCCGTCGAGGCATTTGGCATCGTCATCAGCATCGTCATTGGCAGCGGCGTCTTCACCTCGCCTGGATCTATAGATACCAACGTGCCTTCTCCCGGCCTCGCTCTGGTGATATGGCTCGTCGGCGGCATCTTGGCCTGGACAGGAGCAACCACCTTTGCTGAGCTGGGCACAGCCATACCCGGTGAAGGTATCATCTCCATGCATTCTTTTGAAAGGCATCGACCCATGCTCACAGGCGTCTAGGAGGCGTCCAGCCGTACCTCCAGTACATGTACAGTGATGCCGTTGGGTTTCTGGCAGCATGGACGTGGATCGTCATGATTATGCCCGCGACGCTTGCGATTCTCAGCATCGTCTTTGTCGAGAGCGCATACTCGGCTGCGGGCGTCATGAACCAAGCCCACAAGATTGAGCACAAGCTGCTGTCCATCCTGGTCCTCGTCATCATGAGCGTCGCCAACTCCGTCAGCACAAAGGCCAGCACCCGCCTCAACGGCATGTTTGTCGTATTAAAGTTTGTCAGCATCTTTGCCGTCGTCGTCGCCGCCCTGGCCGTGCTGAGCTTGCAGGCCATGGATCCCGATCGCGATATTGGTGGGCGAGACTGGTTTACCAAGCCGTGGTTTGCCTATAGAAAGAGCTTCAATCCGGATGGTAGCGAGACGGATTGGAACAAGCTTGGCCAGTGGGAAATCATGGGCCACTACTCGGCGGCGCTGTACGCTGCGCTCTGGGCCTACTCTGGCTGGGACAAGGTGAGCTATGGTTAAGCCCATCTCCGTCTTCTATTGCTAATCGTCCCAGGCCATCTATGTGTCTGCAGAGCTGTCAGAGCCGGC
Organism: Pseudonectria buxi; assembly: GCA_003693545.1. Lineage (NCBI taxonomy): Eukaryota > Fungi > Ascomycota > Sordariomycetes > Hypocreales > Nectriaceae > Pseudonectria > Pseudonectria buxi. The sequence goes on from QUZG01000148.1 coordinate 61,847, forward strand.
CAGACAACTCCCGCTGGCCATCAACGCGTCGATCCCTACTGCAATTGCCTGTTTCCTAGCCGCCAATGCTGGGTACTACATTCTTCTCCCGTGGAACATTGTTTCCACGACGGATAGTGTTGCCGTGGTATGAGCCCCTCCCCCGTTGATCAAGTCAAGAAGCGTAGCTGATGGAACAAGACTGCCATTACACGCCTTTTGGGCCGTGCATTTGGCATAGTCGCCGCTGTCCTCATCTGCCTCGTCGTTGCTGGCTCTCTTCTCGGCAACTCCTTCGTCGCAGGCCGAATGGCTGTTGCTGCTGCGAACAAAGGCTGGATCCCTCAGCTGTTCTCCACTGTCGGTCGCGTTGGTTGGTCGCCCGCGACGTCGCAGCCGAACCGCAAGCAACGATCTGATGCCCCCATCAACGCCATCATCCTCTCGGCCGTCTTTGCGTCTGCGTACATTCTCCTCGGAGACTTCCGGGCCCTTCTTACCCTCAACGGTCTGGGTGAATATTCCTTCTTCTTCCTGACCGTCCTCGGTGCCGTCTCTCTGAGATACCGGGAGCCAGGCCTTGCGAGACCATACAAGGCCCCGCTCATCAGCTCTATCCTGTTTATTCTGGTTAGTGGCTTTGTTGTCATTCGAGGGGCTGTCTTTGCATGGCTGCAGGCTGTGATTATCGTAGGCATCTGGGTCCTGGGCCTTGTTTTCTACAAGGTCCGGACAAGGCGCTTTGAAGGCTAAGGCACGAGTCTCTGATTTCAACTTGGCTTTTCGAGGAAGATGCTATGAGGTGATCCGCAGAGCACATATTGATGCTTTAGGAAGGTAGCTAGTCCCGGCAATGCTAGGTAGGACCTTTGCTAAATCCTCTGGCGCAATGCGACTCGAAATGGCATCATCTGCTGAAAGAAGTCGCAATATGACCCCAGCATACAGCGAGCAGGCAACCCGAAGGTGTTACGATTTGCATAGTGGAAAGATTGGAAGACACCTTACACCTATACCGTTGCAATTAGGTCATAACCAGCGGAATGACTTGGTTTATGGACTGAGGCCAGCAGCCTACACGCACTGCAGCAAGAAACTCGTCACCAATGCACGAGTCATGTTGATGGGATGGCATAAGTCTAGCCTACACGAAGCAGGTACAGTCAAAAGGTCTCGAAACATGTCAGGTATGCTGGAGCTTATGTTTGCAAATAGTAGCTTGACTAGACTAAGCAGCATATATCCAAGTATACTCGGCTATCGACCAACTTGACTGCAGATGTACCCTCCAGCAACCACGCAGTATGCTGTCACCTAGATGAGCTCCCACACCCGCTTCAGACCCTCCCACTGCTCCTTGACAGTCGGCAGAATCTGGTTGGGAGGCAGGACAAAGCCGGGGCCGGCACCCTGCGTCGGGCGCAGCTCGACCGTCCACGCGTACTCGGCCTTGGCCACGGCGCTGTAGTAGTCCGGGCCGGAGCCGGTGGACTTGTAGAGCGTGTCGCAGCTGTTACCCGCCGTGTAGCGCTTGCCGTCGGCGGCGTAGATGCGGTTGGAGAACTCGCGGGCGACGCTGAGCTGCTTGGCAAAGTTGGGCGGGCGGGCGCTGCAGTCGTAGCCGTAGGGCAGGAGGATGAACTGGCCGTAGCTGTGGAGGTCGACGTAGAACTTGATGCCGTTGGTGAGCGTCTTGGTGTAGGCGATGAGGCTGGTGATTTCGGGCGTGTCGCCGCCCTTGAGGCCCTTGTACGTCTCGGAGCACGGGCTCGTCGAGGCGCCGCCGTCGACTTCCCACTTGTAGGGCCAGTTGCGGTTGTTGTCGGTGCCGATGCACGAGCTGGTGCTTCGGGGCTGGCGGTTCTTGCGCCAGAGACGGTCAGAGGTCTGCGAGTAGACGAAGCCTAGATGGTGTTAGTGATGCTGAGGTTGTCTCGGTGGTTTGTCGTGCTTACCGTCGGGGTTGACAAAGGGGACAAAGTAAAAGTCGTAGCTGTTGACAACGGGGGCAATCTTGGCGTCGTTGGAGACGTAGCCGTTGATCAGCTGCCACGCGACATACTCGGCGACCTAGCACGTATGAGCTTGGATATATACTGGTGTCAAGATGAAGGAGACAATACTGGAGCAGCAATCCACTCGCGGGCATGGACGGTGGCGTGGAAGAAGACGGCGGGCTTCTTGTTCTTGCCGGGGGTTCCCCAAAAGTGGATGCCGTAGATGTCACGGCCCTCGTACGACTTGCCCGCCACAAACATCTCCGAGTTGGCGGGGATAACGGAGCGCAGGTCGTCAAAGAAGCGGCGGTGGTCGGCGTAGCTGTGGTACGAGTTGAACCACGAGAGATCCGGGAGGGCTGCCACTCTCGATGAGGCGAGAGTAGGAGGAGCTAAGCATGCTGTTAGATGTTGGAACCGAAAATCCACTAAACAGGAGTGCTTACGGCCGGCATAGTCCTCAAACTTGGCCTCTTGGGCAAAGTCGGCGCCCAGGTCTTCGCTAAGGACTCGGGCGTCAAGGTCCAGAGCCTCAAACTTGGCAATGTGGCCCGGGGCAATGGCGACGTCGAGGTGCTTGTTGGCACCGACAATGTTGAGCTGCACGGGCTCGAGTCCAGAGAGCTGCTCCTGGATGACGTCCGTCTCGTTGCCGGCCGCGATGCTGTACGCCTTGAATCCCTTGTACGAGACCTTTTTGTCTGCGGCAGCCAGGCTGCACAGCAGAGCGACGGGAAGGCCAAGTTGGAACCTCATGATGGAAAGCTAGGCTGAAGCGAGGAATCTAGAGCTGGTTCTAGGTTGAGGATGAGAGACAAGAGGTCCCTGAGAGGAAGATGAGGCCGGGTATAAGAGCTCACGCCCAAGCCCCCGCGGTCCGTCTTCGATTTAGGAAGGTCACAGCATATGGGACGAGGTAGCACGAGTATTTCTCGCTCTCAACCAAGGGGTCTTCCTCGGCGCATAGACACAGACATGCCACCATATAGCGCCATCGGGCCAAGCCAAGGCGATGGCGGCAAGCGAATCATCGACTTAACCCTAGAAGAGCAGCTGGACAAGCCAGATGAGACGTCGGCAACGAGCATCTGGATGTAAGGGGGGTCCCGATAAGATCGGCCATTGATAGGCGGCACGCTCCCGCAGCAAGGCTTTGGGGGTTCATATTTGACCTTCCTAAAGAGTCGCCATCCCCGGTCCCACAAGCCATGTCTTGTCCAAGGCGGGGGAGAGAGGATATGCCGCACGTCTTGGCTTCATCTGGGACTTTGTGTGCGCGGCGGTTGACGCTATTAGCCCCGATGGAGAAGCTGGATAGCTGCTGTAGATGCTCTGATGTCTTGTTCGAGACTGTTCCTTGATACATCGCAACGGCCCCGTTCCTTGCTTCGTGGGGTTGCACCAAGTCATCAGGGTATCACCTGATACAACCTTGAGCTCAGTGGCCAAGGTCCGATCGGGAAGCTGGAGCTCGTGGCGCGTTTCCTCGTCGCGATAGTTGGACTATAGCCCGGGTTTCGCAGGGTAGCTTTGCTATATGGGGAAGCTCTCAAGGCTGTAGTAGGATAAGCACGTTGTAGCCATCCGAGGGACGAATCGTGAATGGGGCAGCTCTACTACCTTCCTATACATTGCATTTGTTCTTAGTTACTGCTACCCAAGGTCGTATCCAGCTTTGTTTCGAAGCGAAGAATTGAGAGAGTTCTTGACTAGCATGGCCCTATATCAGCACTCGAGTCCACTATGAAGGCATCCACATCACAGTATGCAGGCCAGTCGGTTCGCTGGACTAAACATGAGCCTTTTCCAGAAATGGCATTTCACAGAATAGGCTTCGCATGATATATGCATGTCTCGCTACGTAATGTCGGAGTCGTGCACGCTACATGGTGATTCAGATGCTGCGCCGAATCTCAACCAGTTGCGCACTACAAGGGGGAGCCATGTTGAATGAGAAGATACATAAGCTGTTGTTTGACAGCTTCCAACTAGGGACATTTCTGGAGTAGCAATACTACAAGTGAATTTGTCCCTTGTCTTGGCAAGGTCAGCTCAGTCGTATAAAGGGAACCTGTCTCGACAATTGTCTTGCATCTTCAATATGCCCCTACAGACAATCTCAACGCCACAAGGGATAACGAAAATGGCTCCAGACATTTACTTTTAACGCTTTCAACGCACATGAGAACTCGTGTTCCATGTCCGTTCGAAACAGCAAACCCACTATACCCACGTTGGTAGCTGAAACCCATTAACCCGAGACTCGACGCTCAACAGAAGAATCCGTCACTTGCGGGAATCAATGGAGCAAAAGTGTCAGGGTGAGGCTGTCATTTTCCACTATTATATACTAATGCCCATCCACAATGACGAGCCGCCCGCCCCAATGACTGGGGCGCTCGGTTTCATAACGTCCTCGGGGCTCCCCATCCACGGCGCAGCCCAGCAAGTTCCCATCTCTATTGTCTAATCAAAACACGCCCAAGTTGTACAATATATAGAAATTTCATAGTCATAAAAAAGAAATCAACGCTGTCCCCTTCAAGGCAGGCTGGGCGGGTCCGCGTAGAGCCCGTAGTGCCACAGCTTGCTATTCTCCTCTACCCACCAGCGCGTGGCAAACGTCGCCTCCTCTGCCCATTTGGCGGCGTCGATGCCGTGCTTGGATTGGATCTTGCGCATAAAGGACGCGTAGCCGAAGCTCTGCACGGGTTCGTTGTCGGTCGGGTCGCGCTCGAGGTCGGTAAACTTCCACTCGACATTGTCAATCGTCGGCACCACGAGGCGCCAGTGCTTTTGCACCGCGTCGCGGACGCCCACCATGGCGCGGCCCGGGTTGATGACGGTGAATTGCCACTGCGGCTGCGTCTGCGGGTGCGTCTTCTTGCCAGACTTGCCGTCGAGGGAGGCTTCGGCGCCGACGGGGCCGGACGTGTGCTGCGGCCGGACGAGGGATTGGCCTTCGTAGTTGGCAATGAGGTCTTGGACGGCTTTGCCAGAGTCCTTGGAGAGGGAGCCCGATTCGAGGAGCAGGTCGAGAATGGTGGGCAGAATCTGCTTGGAAGTGACGGGGTCGTTGACATCAATGGCTGGCAGCTTCGGGTGCGAAAACACCAAAGGAACGTGGTTGCAGCCCACGTTGGGGTTGTAGTAGGAAGCAGGAATGTCGTTTTCGGGCAGCGAGATGCCGTGATCGCCCACAAAGACGACCAGAGTCTCGTCGGCGACGCCCTCCTGGTCGAGGACGTTGAGGATCTTGGCCAGCCAGCGGTCGTCGTAGCCGATGGCGTTGACCCAGTGGGACATGCGCCCCAGGCTTCGTCCCAGCGGCACATACGTCTCGTTCTTGGGCATTCCGTAGGGATGGTGGCTGGTGCTCGTCAGGTGCGTCATAAAGACGCGCTCATTCTTCTCCTTGGCTGAGACGAAGGCGTCGCGGATGTAGTCTTCGAGGCAGGCCTCGGCCATGCCAAAGTAGTTGACGTCGGGGTCGGCGACGTAGCCAAACTTGGCCGACTGCTTCTTCAGATACTCCTTGCTGATGATGTGGTCCTTGGGGAATCCCATCGAGTACATGAGGCGGTCCGAACTGTCGTAGTTGAGCGTGACGGACTGCAAGTACGACGAGGACCACTTGTATGAGCTGAAGTGGTCGGTATCGTTGCCCTCGAGTGTGTTGAGAGCGTCAAAGATATGCGGCAAGCATGGCTGGTAGAAATGCTGCTGGTGTTCGAGGTTGAAGTCGGCGACGAGCGGCATCATTCCGCAGAGAGAGGCCAGCATGCTCTTGAGGGTAAACGTCGACGAAGTATAGGCGTCGTTGAAGTTGATGCCGCCTCTGCGCTTCTGGTCCTTTTTGGGCGTGTCGAAGCCGTCGTCGTAGTCGCCAGTGAGATACTTGGCCGTCGGAGTCAGTGTTCGTAGTCGCTCAATGGCCATGTCGGTCAACTTCTTGTCGTCGTTTGTGTCTGCAAATCTGTTCCAGATGAGTCCGTCCTTTTTGATGGGGAAAACATCCTTTCTCGTGCTTTCCAGGATGATGACCATGACGTGCCGAATCGACACGTCCTTGAGCTTGTCTCGCAGCTCCGAGATGATGTCCTCGTCCTGGTTGGATACCCGGAGAGGATCGGCTGAGGCGTTGTAATGCGTCTTGCCGGGGCCATACCAGTCTTCAAAGCCTTGAGGGATGGAGTCGTTGCCTTTTGGCAGCCAGGATAGTTCGCGAGGGTCGTTGAGGGCAGTGATGGAATCCCATTGCAGAGTGGCGGGGGATCCGTAGACGGGACGGAGGTTGGCGAGGACGGGCGACAGGTTCTTAAAGTCGAAGAAGGGAATAAGAGGCGTCGTCCAGGACAAAAAGACCATGGAACTCTCGCGAGGCCGGAGGAAGTGGAGGATAATGTGTAGAAACGTCCCCATGACGACAAGCGTGTGGCCAATATGCCATACCAATTGGCCCTGGGGTCTGCCTTCGAGGTCAAAATAGTCAAAGAATTCCTTCTTGCGTCCTTCGACGGGCGGATCGGCATCGTCCGACATGTCATCGTCCGAGTCGTCGTTTTGCATCACCTCCGAGTATTTGCTGTGCGGCTGAGCGGCCGGTATCGTCAAGCCCACGCGACGTCCCAGGCTCGACAGAGGCACCTCAAAGATATCCACGGCCAAACCGCCCACTAGCCAAATGGGATTCTGTACCAGCCAGCCGACGGCCAGGAAGCCGCAGACGGTGGCAACCAAGGAGACGACGCCCGTGAACAGCATGGCTCGTGATGATGCGTCGGCAGCCACTCCGGCGTTTCTCCATCGGATCTCGGCGCCAGCCACGGCGTAAAAGGCCACGCTGGCCACGCAGATGCCCGCAGCGTAGACAATCAAGGCCAGCCTGGCGAGGCACGCGGGGAGTCGTATATAGAGCGGTTTCGTGAGGGAGAACAGCCAGGGATCCAGGAGGAGTCGGATGGCAAAGAGTAATAGTATGTCGTGGGTGAAGAAGGAGTAGCCCCATTGGACCATGTCGCTCGTCTGAAAGGCCTCCTTGTGCGAGTGAATGTGTACAAACTTGGCGGCGAGCACGGCAATCGTGACAAAGGCAAAGCCCAGCCGTCGGTTTGCGAATCGCATCGTCCTGCCCAGCGCTGTCCGCCGGGCTCCCAGCGCGCGCGACGTGATGAACTGGACGATTCTCTCGCCAAGCCCGGGGGCCTGGAAGGGCGTGTTGGTGGCCATGCTGGGGAGGCCCGAGTACCAAGTCTCGCTCGGGAGAGGAAGTGGAAGAGGATTCGCTATGTCGTCGTGGCCGGGTCGTAGTTGTTCTTCTCGAAGCAATCGCTAGTAGACGTGCAAGGAAAGGAAGCAGCAGGTCAAAGGAGCGAGGAATAGGGACATGGATTAGACTCGATCCAGGACGATTGGACAACAAGTATGAGTATGGCTCGCTCCATATTACCCAGGCACTCACAGACTGCGCCCCAATGCGTGCTGGCTGCATGTTGGGTCGGCCCCAGACCAGGATGGCCGAGATAGGGGGAAACCCTTGCTCGCCTTACGTATTTTAGGCGGCTGGCCCGTATAGCCCCCATGTCGAGCAGCCTCGAGCCCAGCTTCATCGCCTTGATCTGGCCCATGGCACCATGGAGACGGCCCATGATTCGTTGCTCCGGACCCGGGATGCCGACAAACCGAAGCCGGGCGGGCAAGGACCATATTTCCAGACGATCCCAGGGCCAACCGTCGTAAACGGGCCTATGGCGCAGACTAGCCGTGTCAGACTTATTTAGCCTGATGCAATCAAGGCCCCCTAGCCCCCTTAATCCAACAGCTCGCTCCGTCGAGGGCTGGCGAGTCGAGTCGAGTTGAGGGCTAGGTCTCGGCCAGGCCGGGGTAAGAGATTAAGAATCAAGCGGGGTCAAGCCAAGGGTTGCCTGTCAAGCCGTGGGATATATCCTTCTAGACTTGCTCTGTTTGTCAGTCTTGTCTGGCTTGTCAGTCTTGTCAGTCTTGCTCTGGCTCGTCTGGTTGTTGAAGCCATTCGCCCAGAGGAACTCGTGCTGCGCCATCCAGATGATCGCCGCCCCTACGTAGCATCGAGAAACCGGGAAACCTGAGTGAAATTTCTTCGATGACATTTGACGGATCCACCAGTCCGTCGTCAGCTAGCCTAGTCTCCCAGGGTCTGGAGAATACTTCTCCACATGGCCATCCAAGGGGTCTCGCCCCCGAGGGGTTTCCTGGGGAGCTACCAAGGCTACCCCGATTACCTTTGATGGGGGAATGTCGAGTCTAGCAGACAAGAGAGCTTGAGTTGACTTGCCCATCCAACCTCCAGAAGCAACTCATCCAGAGACTACCAGGACAGGCCAAACTGACAGCTCTAGCCGCACAAGTGCTTAGCATTGAGCCAAGGCGACCAAGCTTTGGCTAGTCAGGAGGCTCGCCCGTTAGCCAGCAGGCGGTGGACCCTTTGCATGGACCCCTACTGGTTAAGATTTGGACGTTTCTTTTGTTCCAACCACGGCCCGTCTTCTCTTTGACTTCCAATCTCTTGGCTCCCTCGCTCCCAGGGCTGGCCGTCCGTGGGCTGGTGGAGTTGCATCTCGAGACAAGGTCTGCAATCTCTTGGTATTCTTTGTCCCATGTATTGCTCCGTAGTCTGTATCCAGGAGAGACATTTCCCACGTGTCAGTCTCACCCAGGGTTGCGGTCGCATCTTGGCGAGCGCCTGCAAAAAGGGCACATGCTTAGATACCGGAATTGTAGTAGCACGTCAATCAAAGTAAGCAGCCAATCTGCCATGCGAATATGCCGTCAACATGATGCAGATAGTAAGCAGTCAATCTGGGTTCCTACCGAATGTAAGTACACAATTCAAGTGATCAACGTTGGGGGCTATACAAATGTGCAGTCATTTCACCAAATGTATAGTTTTTATAGGCATGTATTATCTACACATTCGTCTCTAAATGCTACTGATAATATATTTATCTAGTATAACGTATATATATA